>CAJHQP010001744.1:0-104836 GCA_905132765.1 Moricandia arvensis
ACTTAATGGATAAAATGTCAAACCCTATTCAAACCAGTCTTAGAAGCTGTGAATGTTTTGGGTGAAACTCGTCCCGGGTTTCTTTGAATACCCTAATCCCCTATTCGAAAACTCATTCGATTCGGTCACATGACTGGCGAGTTTACGTGGAGTGGCCAACCACTATGCCGAGTTGACACTAATCGGAGACAAAAATCGGGATCTCGAATAAACTTGTTTTTGTTTTGTTTTGTGCTAAAATCAGTGTAGTTTAGTTAGATTTATGAAGATTATAAAGAATTAGGCAAGAAAAAGTTGAAAAACAATGAAAAATAGAAGACAAAAATGGTGGGTGGTGTTTTTTTGCAGGTTAAAATCACAGAAAAAGGATGATGATAACTCAATAAATTTACCGTTTTTCCCTTCATTAAATAAAAGTTAAAAACTAAATTAAGATGACGTTTTGGGTATTGAACATAGGTCTTCCAGACAAAATAGGCGAGTTAACCAACTGAGCCAATGTGTTTTATGATATTTTGTCATACAAAATTAGTCTCTAATTAATCTTCGACTTTTCGTCTACCAAGTTTTCGAATGGATAGCGTCTAACAAATTTCCGGACTCTACCAAATTTTCGAACAGATAGCGTCTAACAAGTTTCCGAACAAGCCTAATTCATTGACCACGACGGTTCGGTCTAGCACCATGTCTTCAACGGCAAATAGGTTTGCCAACTAACCCGTTTATAACTTTAGCAAATAGTTTATTTCTGTATCTTTTACAACAAAGCTTTAAGAAATTTTCTTCTCCATCCATGATCCTAGTGGTTATAAAAAAATTCTGCTTGTTCTTTTTTTAATAAAAAAAGAGTAGTTTTTCTTCTTTTTTTAAAACAATAATTTTGTGGAAAATTGGTATTTCTCTGACACTAATTATGTAAATTACGTCCACAATTGTACTTGCAATTTAAAATGTTGTTGTTTTAATATGGGAACGTCTTGGTCTTTCTTGGTCGGTCCATTGAAGCAGCAGATGAGAGATGGTTGACTCATACCTAAGTCATAAGACCATCTCCAATGTATTTTACTATCTAATATATTAAATCAGAGTCCTATTTTTATGTACTTATAAGTAGTCTAGGTTGGACCATTACATTTTTTTAATTTTTATTCATTTTTGTACAATTAACTTAATTATTATTAAATATATATTATATCTAACTAATTATCTTAATACTTTCAAAATAAGATATCTAAAAAAGATATTCTTAAGTATCTTTTCGTAAGATTAGATTTTTTTTAATAATATCTTTTAATATATTTTATTTAAAATATAAATATACATTTGTTTATATACATTTGTTTTTAAATAATAAAGCCATTATTAATATTAACTATATTTAAAAATGAAAAATTATTCATTATTCATTTATATAATAAAAAATATATAATATTTATATATATATATAATTTATATTCATAATTAAATTACTACACCAAGTAATAAATATAAAGTAACTTAATTTATTAATTAACTATTTATAAGTTATAAAATAACAGAATAAATTATATTTATGAATTATACAACATACTTCAACTTATTAAACAATATTAAAGTACGATATATAAACTAATAAATCATTTCATAAGTTAATATATATATTTAAATTAAAATATTAAAAATAATTAATATATTTCTCATGTATGAGACGAGTATAATAACAATAGTTAATTTGTATAATAATGTTGACAAAAAATATAATAATAAAATAAAATTTTACGAATATTAAAAATTAAAAATTTATATTATAACATATGAAGCAGGTTATATAAGTTAATTATCTTATTTTCATAAAATTATATTAATGTAAATTTTATTATTATTATATCTACTTCAAAACAAATGTCTTAATAAAAAAATACACATGTCAAAATCTAACAATAAACATTAATATTTCATCAAAATCTAATAAGAAACATTAAAATACGGGTGAAAATCAAATAATAAACATTAATATTTGATCAAAATCTAATAAGAAACATTAAAGTGCAGGTCAAAATTCATCTCACATTCATGTATCTATTTCTAATTTATTATGTATCCTCTCGAATATTGATCCATTACGCTTACAATGCGGGTCAAAATCCATCTCACATTCATGTATCTATTACTAATTTAGTATGTATCCTCTTGAATATTGATCCATTACGCTTACAATAAAATGATAAATTAGTTTGACTAACTTTTGTAAAATAAGAACATAACATTCATAATATATATTCACCATTTATCTAAATATTCATAAATTAGAATACTTTAAATATAAAAATTTAAGTCAAATTGTATTACATAGTGGCCACCCATAGGTTCAACCAGTAGTCGGGTCCCAAATTTTAGCGTATTTTGCGGATTTTATAAAAAATTTAAATAACGAGTTTAAAGAAAAAAATAAACCGGACTCCATATAAAGTCATCAGTTAGTCAGTTTAACCGCGGGTCCGGGTCGTGACCTGAAACACTGGATATAACGCTTCATTTGTAACATTTAAATGTAGATACATAATCAAAAATGCAAATTTATTTCATATAATTTGGTTTGTGTTGAAAATAATCTCGGGCTTTGAAAGCACGGATCAAAATCTAATTTTTATTTCTACAATAAAAAAATTCTATAAGAAAAATAAGATATAATGTATTACTCTATAATAGTAATCTCTAAATATAGAGTAAGAAAATAGAGAAATACTATTTCTTCCCCTATAAATAAAGAAAAAATAGCAATCTCTATTATAGAAAAAAAGAGGTGAATTAGAACAATTTTACTTCTATATGCTATTTTAGAGCAAATAGCAATGAGTTAGAGATGCTCTAAATAAATAAACCCAAAGTAGCAAGAAACATTTGACATTCCTTTGTACTAATCGTGCGGATGAGATTGACCCAGCGAAGCTTAGGCAGATGCTTTTGAAAAACAAAGCCAAGCCTTTCTGATAATTTTGATTGGTGGTTCCACTAGACGATGTCCCAGGGGATATTTATGATCCCCGTTTATTATGTTTTTGCCTCTTCTTGGAGATTAAAATAAAACAAAGATAAGAATCATAAAATTAAAATCCTAAATTACTAGTCATGTACACAAGTCAGAGCACTATTAGTGGTAGCTGACGAGATATTGGGTTAACTACAAAATATTCCAAAAATACTTATGAAATTGGACGCAATCTATGGTTTCTAAGATTCAAGAATTTTCACTCGGGTCCCGGTTAGACCAGATCTAATACGTTGGTTTCTGTTATTTCCCGTTTAAACCAAAGGGTGGCCCGAATAGTACCATAATTTTTAGTATTTACTTTTTGCTTTGTAATCAACGGATATTTGATTTTTCAATTTTTTTTGTTTCAGATAAATATGGATATCTGAATGAAAAATTTATAGATATATGCGAATATTTACAGATATTTATGGATATCTCATCTACTTTATTTAATACAAATAAATTTAGAAAAATGCAGAAGCTTGTTTTCAAGGATATATCTTACATAATTCAAAATAAAAGTAAAAGTCAGTGAAACTATATTTTTGCATAAATTTTTATAAAACTCAAAATTTTAGAAAATTGTAGTTTTTATAAAGATTCTATATTCATCCCTTAATTTAATATTTTTATAAGTAAAAGTTCTATGTTAAATAATAATTATATAAAATTATATATTTTAAACTTTATATTAATTGCAAATAAACATCTATTTGTACAGAAGCCGAGGCAGATATCCACTTCTAAATTTTTTAGTATTTGCGATTTGATTAATTTCTAACGGATATTGATTTTTGGTATTGATTTGCCTCAAGACTTACGGATATCCAGATTTTTGGATATAATCAAAACGAATAATAAATCGAATCAAATTTAATGGATAAAATGCCGAGCCCTATTTAAACTAGTCATATAACCTGTGAATGTTTTGGGTGAAACTCGGCTGGGGTTTCTTTGAATATCCAAATCCCCCTATTCGAAAACTCGGTCAACTCGACCGCCTGGCTGGCGAGTATACATGGAGCAGCTAATCACTGTGCCAAATTGACCCTAATTGAAGACAAAAATCAGGCTCTCGAATAAAATTTGTTTTTGTTTCGTTTTGTGTTAGTTTAGTTAGATTTTGAAGATTAGAAAGAATTAGGCAAGAAAAAGTTGAAAAACAATGAAAAACCAGAGGACAAAAATGATGGATGGCATTTTTGCAGGTTAAAATGACAGAAAATATGAGGATGACTCAATAAATTTAACATTTTTCCCTTCATTAAATAAAAGCTAAAAACTAACTGAAGATGACGTTTTGGGTATTGTTAACCAACTGACCCAATGCATTTTATGATATTTTGTTATACAAAATAATCCCTAATTAATCTTTGATTTTTCGTTAACTCACTAAACCTGAATGTTCCGAATGGATAGCGCCTAGCGAATTCCTAACAGTGCCTAATCCGTTGACCACGACGGTTTCGTCTAGCACCGTGTCTTCTACGGCAAATAGGTTTGCCAACTAACTCTTTTATAACTTTAGCAAATAGTTAATTTCTTTATCTTTTACAAAATGATGTAAGCATTTTTCTTCTCCATCCATGAGCCTAGTGGTTATAAAAAAAATCTGCTTGTTCTTTTTTAATAAAAAGAGTAGTTTTTCTTCTTTTCTCAAAACAATAATTTTGTAGAAAATTGGTATTTCTCTGACATTAAATGTGTAAACTACGTCCACAATTGTACTTGCAATTTAAAATGTTGGGAACGTCTTGGTCTTTATTGGTCGGTCCATTGAAGCAGCAGATGAGAGATGGTTGACTCATACCTAAGTCATAAATAAATAAACCCAAAGTAGCGAGAAACATTTGACATTCCTTTGTATTATTTTTTTATACATTTTCATATGATTTAGTTAAGACAAGAAAATTCCTCGAAACTAGAATTAAAGCAAAGTCTACGCTTCACGTTCCTGTACAAAGGTCTACCCCTTCAGCATAGAAAGTTCAGTTTAAAAAGATCGTCGGGGTTAGATTACTTGGAGCATCTTCAGCTAAACCACCTAAGAGAGTTGATAAAGATGGATACTAGTAAGATCTTTCAAGGCGAGCCTGACAACTTCGATGGCGTTACCGTGACCATCAAGGAACCAATGGATGCTGATGCTTTCACCGAAAAGCTTAGGGCTTCGCTTTCGCATTGGAGACAAGAGGTATTCAAAACAATCCTCTTGAAGGATTTGATTATGCTGATATTTGAAAATCTTGAGTTTTTTTTTTTTTGTTCTCTTTCATTATTCATTTGCAGGGGAAGAAGGGTATTTGGATCAATCTACCACTTCTATTTGCTAATCTTGTAGAGGCTGCCGTTAATGTAAGAGGGTTTTACATGAGTGTGTTGTTGACAAACGTGAATTATCAGGAAGAAGGCAAAAAAAAAAAAAAAAAAAAACTAAAAAGAACAAAATACTAGACAAATATTCGTTTTAGAGTCTGTATATTGTGAATTAATAATTTACAATTCTTTACACCGTACTTATACTACCTCAAAATCCGATATTCATTTTCTCGCTAGTAAAACATCATTTATCTAAGCCAATTTACAAAAAAAAAAAAACATCATTTATCTACTAAAGACACTTATCATAATGCTTATCTACCTCAAAATTCGATTCAACGAATATGACATTTTATTAGTACACGGAGATTTAAGTTATTAATCAACATCAGTGATTCAGAATATTTTATTGTTTATTTTTTTTACTTGGTAAATTATTTGTTTATATATATGATGTTTGTGTGTTGGTGATTGATTTTTTAGGAAGGGTTTAGATATCATCACGCGGAGCCTGACTACTTGATGCTTGTTTCTTGGCTCCCAAACATCCCTGACACCATCCCAGCCAATGCTTCTCACGTTGTAGGTGTTGGTGCTTTGGTCCTCAACAAAAACACTGGAGAGGTAAACACATAACAAATCATCTACTTCTTCTTTGAGTCTCTAAAATAACAGAGCAGTCTCTCTCACCCAAGTTGCATTGTTTTTTCAATGATGCTACTTCATGAAAATAAAATAACTTTGACTGAAGCGTGATGATGAAGCCAATTTCAATGAGCGGAGGTCCTCGTTGTCCAGGAAAAGAGTGGTTATTTCAAAGATAAAAATGTGTGGAAGCTACCTACAGGTGTTGTCAACGAGGTGATTTACATTCGCCTCTTTCTTATATGATATTAGTCTTATATCTAGCCTAGGAGTTCATGTATATGTAGTGAGATATGGTTATAAATCATTTAGTGAGTTCTTGGGTTATGATGGGTCTCAGCATATTGTCTAAGAGACTTGAGGGTCCCTTATTAATTAAGTCTCTCTCTTGCTTAGAGCATTTCCAAGAACAATCTTCTTTTTAAGATTTGGCTACCTCTCTAACAAGAACATTCCCAAATCCACAGGGTGAGGATATTTGCGATGGAGTAGCTAGGGAAGTGAAAGAAGAAACTGGTGTATGTATCTTGCTTCCTTCCCAAGAAAACAAAACTATCTATTTAAGGATCTTTTATTTATATAGTTTCTAAAACTTGTCTTCTTTTCATTGGATTTTCTTTACATCAGATTGTTGCAGATTTTGTGGAAGTGTTGTCTTTCAGGTAAATAATGTTTTCATTGCCTTGGCAACACATTTGATCTGGCTTACCCATCAGTTCCTTCCTCATTGGTTTACTCTTTCTTTGACTCGTATAGGCAAAGCCACAAAGCATTCTTGAACAAGAAATCAGATCTTTTTTTCCTGTGTGCCTTAACTCCACGCTCCTACGAAATCACTGAACAAAAATCTGAGATCTTGAATGCTAAGGTGACCTTTCTTACTTTGTTGATGAGCCAAGAAAATGCTTAAAAAGTTACTGTCACCTGACCTTGTATACATCGTTTTTTTTTAATTATTATTATAGTGGATGCCGATAAAAGAATACGTAGAGCAGCCATGGAACCAGAAGAAGGAGATGTTCAAGTACATGGCTAACATCTGCCAGAAGAAGTGTGAGGATGACTACTTAGGATTCTCCACTGTGGAAACTATTACAGGAACTGGTAAGAAGAGCTTTGTCTACTGCAATGCTGATCACGCCTTGACCCTTATAGCAGCGCGTGAGCGTGACCGAGCCTCCTCTTCTCAATGATTACATTCAAACCAGCTTTCTGAGACAATGCATTATCCTTTGGCATTGTTTTGTAATTTGTTTTCAGTTATTGTTCTCCAAACATCCAAGTCTTAACCGGCTTTTAAATTCTCACAGTTATGCTTTATGTTATTTCTGGTTTAATTTGATTTCCAGGGCTTTATTTTATTCGATATTCGCTCTAAATTTGAAATTTAAAAATAATACAAAGATCATACCATGTAATGCAACTCTATTTTACTGATTGTAGTTCGATTTGCCTCTTGAGGAATCAGCATCCGAACCATTTGCTATACTGCAATGGGTAAAATGGCCATGACGAATCAAGATAGCACCTCCTCTACACAGAATTTAACCTTCAAATGATACAGCACGAAGGTTCAACTCATGTTCGCCAATACCAAACTATCAATATAGGAAAATGATTGTCAACTAAACGAAGAATACACTATATATAGATGAACAAACGTAATGTATTGAAAACTACATGAACTATATGAATCATATGATAAAATCTATAAACTAATATGTGCTATGTGGCTAATACTAAAACATAATTTTGATAACCGAAAAATGTATCAGATTTGGAATTTGACATCGTCTAGTCTAATGAAAAGTGCTTTGGAAAATGAATCATAATATATATCTAAGTGAATATATTTAACAGCTACTACTATATTGTCATTATACCAGAAACTTAGAAAAAAAGTTATAAATATATCATTTTATACAAAATATGTTATAAAAACCTTCAATTTCAGATAGATATAAAAGCTGAACCGTAAAAACTTGGTTTTTTTATAATCTGGGGTGTTAAACGAGTCAAAGTCTAACCGACTAATCCTCTGAGGGTTTGCCCATCAGCACCAAGTAGATTCAGTTGCTTAAAATGCGATTTAGATATTTGTGTCGCCTCACTGCACAAGCGAATACATTTGAGATGGTCGATTTCGAACCCGAGTGCTTAGCACATTTCCAAACCCGTCTTACCACTCGACCAAGCTTGAGTGGTTAGACGGCGGATACAACAATGAGAGTTGTTGATGGTAGAGAGGAGAGGTCTGATGAGGATCACAATTTTCTTAACCGCCACTGCATTGATGTGCCTACTCTGCTACCATTACCAATCTCCCATTCAACCACTGCCACGGATTTAGACCATTCATATAACATGTTTGAGGACTCATTGAATGGTAATGTTGATATCCACATTTATAAACATAACAACATGACCATATATTTCGTCTAATGGTGTTTGATCTGATCCACATTCTATTCTGATGTGTTTGGTATGAGGAGATCATTTGCCAACAGATTTTGAGGATGTGGAGTAGGAGGGCAATGGGATAAAGTTTCTGATCCGTTGATAGTCAATTATCTAGCCAAATGTGTATTGATTCCCCATTCCCAATCACCCATCCCATTCCTTTCTTGATAAATTTCTCTGCCCGCCAAGATCCCTCTCCAACCATGTGAAGACGTGTTTGGGGAAGAGCATGAAAGCAAGTCCTCATCATGACAATTCTTATTTAAAACTGATGGTACATCATCTTCTCTTTCATAAATTTTAAGGTTAATTTCTCTCAGATATTTCGTTCCTACCAAAGCTAATTGGAGGGCGTATATAGGAGAGACATCCTTTCCATTAAACACTTTTTCATTTATTGCTTTCCAAATGTACCTCAAGATCCACATGAAGGTTTCGATTAGTGGTTCCAAATAGACAACATATTTTTCTCTCCAAAAATGGAAATTCATGTTTCGTAAATAAAGTTATTCGTGAGGTGACCTGGAAGGGACATACAGTAAGATAAAGCCCAAATTTGCAATATACGAAGACATTCAAAGAGGAGGCGATTGATGGTCTCTTCTGGGTCACCGCATCAAGTACAACTGTTATTATTACCCAAATGTATAAGAACAAATCTTTTTGTCAATGCATCCTATAAGAGTTTGTCACATAAGAATTGTTTCATCTTTTCTAGAACCCTCACAGTCTACATGTGGCTCTGGTTTATTCCTTCATAGCAAGTCATATCCCTATTTAATTGAATAACCTCCAGATTTCGTGTGGTTCCATGAATAGTTGTCCATGGACTATATATTACTAGGTCTTAATCCGTGGATAAGAGAGATGTCCTCTGGGTAAAAATGGTCTCGTAAGAGGTTAATATCTCAATCCCTTATATTACGTCTGATGAAAGAATGAACAAAGAATTTTGGGTGTCTATAACTCACACGATCCAAAGTTGTCGGTGGACGAGCATCAGTATCTAGTATTCAAGGTTCAGTCTATACACTAAGAGTGTCTCTCAACTCTTTAAAAACCAAAAAAAGAGGAAGAGGAAGAGAAAGCGTTGGACTGTCGTTGGTAAAGTAAAACATATTACTTATTTTGGTTTGAACAGAGAGTGGAACTCAAAGAGTCGTAGAATACACAAGTCACGAGAAGCTAGCGTATGGCTTTTGTTAAAGGACTCTTCAGCTCTTTGTTTCTCAATAAACAGAGTATCCATCGACTCATTGTTTGGAGTAACGATTAAAGATGAAAGACTCTATGAAGTGATAGAGATGCTGATGAGACACTTGTATAATCTGATGGAGGTCTCTTAAAAGAAGAAAGTAATGGTTTGCAGAAGTAGTTGTGACTATCAGCATCTTCCTAAGATAAGCTCAATGTCTCAAACTCGAACTGCAAGTATCTCATACAGCCAATGGAACAACGAAGAGGCAACCTCTGTTATTTAGACTGTTGCATAGTTTAGTTCTGCCTGGACTTGTGATTACGTTTTTCTTGTCTCAAGGTAGATCAAATATGCTAGTTCTTTTGTTGGGAAAAGTTAAAGTTTGTCGATATTTTACAGGTTATAACGTTAAGATTACACAATACCCGATAAACCGGATCGCACAGGTCCCTTTAGACACAACAAAACACACTCTATGCGACCGCAAAACACATTCCTTCTAACAGACACCCCAAGCAGAGTTTCCCAAAAGTTACTAATTAGAACAAAGACAAAGTTACCATTTTGCAGCCTCTGCAAGCATAGCTGAAAACTTAAACTTCTTGATATTCAGTCTGACTTCCTCAGCGCATAACTCTTTCCACTCATCGGACAGCTCTTTTATCTTACCAGATCCAAGGTTCATCAGCTTCTCAAGCTGCAACTTCTTTTGATAATCACTTAAGCCACTTGACACCATGGTCTCAAATGCATCCCTCACAGCCCATGACTCCTCATTGCCTTCAAAGTCAGCTTTTGTTACATCCTCATGATTATTAACCATTTCCTCCTCCTCCTCCTGTTTCATCAAATCAAAACAAGAGATTAGACCCATTGAGACCAAACACATTTTGATTAATGATAATGACTCAAACTTACACCACTCTTGCTGTGATTAGACTCAGAATCATTTTGGCCCCATATCCTTTTGGAAAGTAGAAAGGCTTCAGTCCCAGCATCGTCTCCTCTCTGCATGCAAACAATGAACTTACCTTTCAACTTACGGATCTTGGCCAGAAGCTGATCCTTTGAGAATTTGGCAGAGATGGAGGATCCGAGGGAACGGTAAAAGTCATCCC
Organism: Moricandia arvensis; assembly: GCA_905132765.1. Lineage (NCBI taxonomy): Eukaryota > Viridiplantae > Streptophyta > Magnoliopsida > Brassicales > Brassicaceae > Moricandia > Moricandia arvensis. The sequence continues at coordinate 10,754 of CAJHQP010001744.1, forward strand.
AGTTACTCTTGGGTTTGTTTCCTTTCTTGGCTTGATACTCCACTAACCCTCTTAACACAGTGAGCTCATCTTCCTCGTTCCAGATTCTGTTGCTGGCCAGTGTCTTCTTCTTCTTCTTTGAAGCATGTTTCCGTGGGGATTTTCTTCTTGAGGGAGAATGTGAAGGCGGAGGGGTACCCTCGGAGAAATCAAGCTCCCTAGGATTCACCATGGTCACATGCAGAGAAGCCCTAAACCAGAAAAAATCAAAAATTCATCAGTGGATCTTCCGTCAAAAAACAAACTAACATTTCAGAGAGAGAGAGAAGAAACAAACCTGATTTTACTTTTTTTTTCTTTGAAATTGTGGAGAGGACTGATTTAATTATGATCCCTTATTTTTGTACAAAAGCTCTGCTACTATAATGGTTGGAAATTCGGTATTCGATACACGTGCGGCACAGACCTAACAAGTTAGACCATCTTTTTTTCCTAGCACCCTCACTTGGAGTGTTTTTTTTTTCTGATTTTTTTTCTAAAAAAAATTAAAAAATAATCAATCGCGGACCGGCATATGTCAGTAGGGTTCGTAAATAACGTAAGATCTGATGTTTAAAGAGTGCTTATTTAAGCAATTTAGAAGCTGGTGCTTAGAGAGTACTTAACTTTTTGGTGGGCTCCACACACTAAGCACTCCTCTAAGCACCTCAGATAAAAGTGCTCTTATTGGAAAACATAAAATCCGAAAAGTAAGCGGGAAAAGGTAATTTGTACTTTTATACATATCATAATACTTTTTAAATTAGTTTTATACATGTAAAATAACATTTTACGCTGTAGTTGGGTTGGTATATATTTAAAATTAAAAATTATTTAAAAAAATTTGATACAATTTTGATGGCATAAATTTTTATTGCAAATATATTACATTAACATGCGAATGAAACACATGAAAATTCATAATTTATAGTTTAATTGGTTAAGTGGACTTCTAATTGGGTCTATGAAAAAAAAAATATTCGCTGATGAATTATAAAACTCCAGTAATGAAACAGTTCGAATTATCACCTATTATTCGCTGCGTTTTGATTTACACAGATTAGGCGGACTTAATTCGGACCACCACATAATCTTCCCATTAAACCCTAACTTGCCACACTCTACCTCTCATCAACATATTTGATAGCCCTAACTTGCGATTTTCAAGACATAGACTACAAGTAATGTTTATGAAATCGCTAAACGATAATTAGGTACTTTGTAAAGAATTTTAACTAGCCAAATTATTTAGGCTTTAAGCAGGATCTAGAAGTTAACAAATAATTAATTTCTTATATATGTATTTTATATTTATATAAGGTTTTTTAGTTTTTTTTTTAAATTGAAATATGAAATTATTTTGATGAATTATCAAAACTAAATATATAAACCAGAGAAAATTAGATAAATTTATGGATATGAAATAACAATATTACTTAATTTAGCAGATTTTGATTAATTTAATCGATTTTAAATTAATTTAAACTGGTTTAGAACATTTTAAAATGATTTAAACCGATTTAAATAATAGAAACCATTTATAAAAATTGTTTCAGCTAGGAATGATTTACCATCTAAACGTTGCATAGACCAATTTTTTTATGAGTAACATGTTTGCTTGACCAGGGACTAATACGAAACCGAATCAGATAATCAAAAATTATTGGAAAATTAATGAATTTTTATATACAAATACACACACACACATATATATATTATGCATTAAAAAGTGAAATGAATGTGTTGATATTAGTTTGTCCACATCCTTCATGGCACATTTTGACAAGAATTTAGAAGAGTTGAAAAAAGTTTCAGTCACAGATGATTTGACAATTTCTCAGCCTTTCCCATGGCCAAGGCCCAAGGGCCTTTTCAAAGAGTTCCCTTCTTTTAATGCTGTAGAAAATTAATTTTTAGGGAAATCCTTCAGCTATAAGGAAATCAAGAAAAAAAAACTGATAATGGAAGTGCTTGAAGAATAAAGAGAAAGGTGGCAAGTGTATGGCGACTACACTTATAAATCAGAAGCAAAACTTGAAGAGCAGATTGAACTTGCATAGAATCCAGCCCCCTTAGTTGTGGATTATGAAACTATGAATTTGACTACTAGGTTTTTTGGTAAAGATGAGAGGAGACATATATTGCACTTGTAAGAAGAACAAGATTAGTGGCATACGGTACGACCCCATTGTCCTTACCTTGAGTGTATTGAAGAATTATGATCTAGAAATACTTATATCCAACTGGTTTCACAGTAGATTAACATACATGCTATAAAATTTTAGAACTAAAATTTTAATCAGAAATTAAATTTAATGATTTGATATTAACTTATAGTTATATATATAACACAAAACATTAAACATTATGTATTAGATAATGCTAGAGATTCATTTTCTGAATAAGTATTTAGCAAAATTAGAAAAGTATCAATATAATAATGCTAGAGATTTATTTTCTAAGAAACTATTGCTAATGATGTTCTAATAGTCGATGAGATGATAAAATAGCATTTTCGCACGTATGTATTAAATATCTTTATCTTAACATGTAAAATTAGAATCATAATTTATTTTCTTAATTTTTATTCTATTTGTGCTCAAAGCTTGCTTACTTTTAGCTATGTATTGTTTATTTTTAGTTTTTTTTAATGGGAATATTATTCTTAAAAATTATTTAATTTTACGTTTATTCATGTAAAATCAAATGACTTATAACTTTTAATTTTAAATTAACTAAAATAAAAAGAAAATTAAATAAAGATGAAATGAAACAATGATCATAAATAGATTTTACTGTAAATTTATTAAATTTTACTTATATATTGATATATTACTCTCAACAACTTTATTAAATTCAAGCCTACCCAAAATATGAAGAAACACATTTACAAACGATACACCAAAATAGTATTGTTGGATCTTTAGACCACATTTTTAATTAAAAATTATTGTTTCAAAATTTTACCAAAATACATCTTGATGTGATGTTGGAGGCTTGGTGTCCACGAAACTAAGGGTCTGAATAGGAACAATGGTTTTCATAATATAGGCGGTGCGAAATTAAACTGCGTTACAGTGTAACTGCGGTTTGTGCGGTGTTGATTTCATAAAAAATAATGTGGTTTTGATAAAATGTATTGCGATTTTGATAAAAATAGTAGTGCTGTTTGAAAAAAGTAAAATAAATATACTAAAACAATTAGAAATTAAATTTATTTGCTTAATAATAATATTATAATATTTATTTAAAATCGGAAAACATATCACCGGTCAACAAATCACAGTTTTATTACAAAGTAATGTAGAATAAATATAATAAAACTACAATTAAACATGTTTGTTTAGTAATAGTTTTATAATGTTGTTTCATAATTTAAAATATTAAAATATTAAAGTTAATTTTAAATTAAAATTCAAATATATATCTATATATATATATATATATTATTTTATCTTTTGGTCTTCTTTGATTCCAATTAAAAATTTAATAATTAAATATGAATGTGGTACTTACCTACAAAATTTTAAATATTTAATATGTTCTCACATTTATAAGAAAATAGAAAACTTCGTCAATAACTACTGTTGAAAAACAAAATTATTACTATGTGTTCGTTTTTTTATTATAAACAAGTAAATGATATAATAATATATAATTACAAAATATGCACAACGTGTCTTTGAAAGTTCTTATGTTTGTCTTCAAACTCTAAAGTATCTTGTAGATTATTTTACTATCACTTTTACTTTTATTGTTAAAATATACATTATACATATATGTGCCTTTTAAGAAAACCACACCTTTTGGTATAAGTGAACGGATTTCACATTTGGGTAAATCTTTTGTGAGTTATAGAAATTGTGCGCGTTTTTCTGTAATTTATTATAAAAACACTAAATAAAAACAACAAATACATGATTGATGTATCAAAGGCGTTTTTTTTTTCATTTCTGCACTAAAACTCGCACTTAAGTGTTCGCCAATCACTACCTAAGATTATTATGCATGAATCGAGATTTTCTTCTAGAAGATTTAACAGATTTTTAACCAATGGGATCTATAGCTACACAAATCAAACGTTCAAAACATTGAAAATTTATTTAAAGGCTTGGCTAGAAGGAAGAACTCTTTTTTAAGTGAAATTTAAAAATAAAAACATTTTCAAATTTTTTGCACATGATTGATCAACCTATGAGTGTTGCTTCTCTTTTCAAAATATATAAATATTCATTAAAAAAGTAGAAGAAAACATGTTATCTTTCGACAAAACAGTTGAATCCGTTTCATCTCAAATTAAATAATTATACGAAAACAGTAATAAATACCCAGGACAAACTTAAAATACAAGTGAGAATGGCTTAATTGCGGAAGTAATACAAAGAAGAATATACTAGTTAGACAGATGATCAAACATAGAAGGAGTTTGTGATTTGAGAGAGAATGAGAATGGGGAAGAACATGTTTTTCATTTGTATCTTTGGTATGAGTTACAACCCCTCTATTTATACACAGGTGAAGTCCTTCAAAAGCTCCAGACATGATAATGAAAGGTGAGTTGGTGCAGTTGGTGAAGTAGGTGCAGTAGGTGAAGTAGGTGAGGTTGGTGTAGTTGGTGGTCGCAGGACGCCAATCGATCGATGCAGTTTTGCCCTAAACCTGCATCGATCGATGCAAGGCAATATGAAATTTGGAGTTTTAGTTCCATCGATCGATTGTATTGTACAATCGATCGATTACTTTAGCACGTTTCATTCGCAGAGTTGCCATCGATCGATGGGGTTTTGTGGCAGAAACCCATCGATCGATTGGGCTTCTTTTCTTCATGTTTCTCTTCAACACTCCCCCTCAAGCTTGACCATATGAAACAAGTCAAGCTTGGAAGTCATGAAGCATTCCCTCATTAAAAACTTAGCCAGGTAAAACCTCATGGGATAAAACCCCAGCCAAGGAAAAAGAGTAGAATACTTCATGAAGGGGAGACTTAATGAGATGGGAGTTCCATGAGTCCAAGCTTTGAATGAATGAACTCACAGACTTTTTGGTTTGCAGCTTTGGTGAAGATATCTGCTAGTTGCTCCTCACTTCGTGTATAACATGGCAAGATGATCTGTTGCTCCACGGCTTGTCTAACTTTGTGACAATCCACTTCAATATGTTTAGTCCGCTCATGGAACACATTGTTGGAAGCTATGTGGATAGCCGCCTGATTATCACAATGCATGGTTATGGGAGTGGTTTGCTCAATTCCCACATCCATTAGTAGGTTCTTTATCCAAATCAGTTCGCTAGTGAGCTTCCTCATTGCCCTATATTCCGCTTCAGCACTGGAACATGCGACTATCTTCTGCTTCTTGCTCTTCCAAGTGACTAGATTACCTCCAATGAATGTGCAGTATCCTGTAGTAGACCTCCTGTCCTTTCTGTCTCCAGCCCAGTCTGCATCACAATACCCAACGATCTCAGTGCTATTGTTGCAGCCTAGCCAAACTCCTTGCCCTGGTGCCTCTCTAAGATATCTTAGAATCCTTTCCACCATGTTCCAGTGATACATTTTTGGTGCTTGCATATGCTGACTGACTTGGTTCACAGCAAAACACACATCCGGCCTTGTGATGGTTAGATAGATTAGCTTCCCCACCATTCTTCTATAGTGTTTTGGGTCTTCATATGGCTTATCTTCTATCTCCCCCTCACGCATTACTTTGTAGCCTTCTTCTAATGGTGTTTTGGCTGTTCTTCCTCCTAGATTACCAGCTTCTTTAAGTATGTCAAGCGTGTACTTTCTTTGGGACATGAACAGACCCTCATTGGATCTACACATCTCAATGCCCAAGAAATACTTTAGCTCTCCTAAATCTTTGATGTCAAAGCTTGCCTTGAGGAACTCTTTGGTTGATGCAATCCCTTTCTTATCATTGCCGGTGATGATGAGGTCGTCTACATAGATCAGTATGGCAATGATTCCTTGATTGCTGGTGAGGGTGAAAAGAGTAAGATCAGCTTCAGACTTTGTAAATCCTTTTCCATTCAAGGTTGTGCTTAGCTTATGGTACCAAGCTCTTGGAGATTGCTTCAACCTGTAGATAGCTTTCCTTAGTCTTAGAACATTTCCAGGTTTTACCATGCCTTCCATACCAGGTGGTGGTCTCATATACACTTCATCTTCAAGCTCTCCTTGTAGAAACGCATTCTTGACATCCATTTGCCAAAGATCCCATTCTAGGTTTACGGCAATGGACAAGAGAATCCTGATGGTATGAAGTTTTGCTACTGGTGCAAATGTCTCAAGGTAGTCTTCTCCATATACTTGTGTATAGCCTCTTGCCACAAGCCGTGTCTTCTTCCTCTCTGGCTTCCCATTTGCTAAGTATTTGATGGTGAACAGCAGCATGCTTGTCACGGCTTTCTTGTCATTGGGAAGCTCACACTCAAACCAGGTTTCATTTTTGATCATGGCGCCAATTTCATCTTCCACTGATTTCCTCCACTCATCTATCTTCATAGCTTCTTCATAGTTTCTTGGAATAAATTCTTGATCCACTCTAGTCATGAAGGCTTGGTGGCTGGCAGGAAACTCTACTAAGGAACATGGAGTTTGTGAATGGTGTGCCACGGCTTGTGAGTTGAAGTACACTCTTGTATGTCGGATCCTAGTGCTTCTTCTTAGTGGTTGGATAGTTTCCTCAGTTCTTGTAGCTCCATCATCCGCTGGTTGATCTTCATTGTCTCTTGATTCTTCTGGTTGCTCTTCTTGATCATGAGTAGCTGTGTTGTCCGGCTGCGACTCAGTTTGATTCCCCCCCTCAGGATCAAGAGGAGCGTCCTCTGTACCTTCATTAAAAGTTCCCTCCTGGTCCATTTCTCCGGTTGGGTCTGGGCGGGTTGATGGAGGCTGAACTGCATCTTCTCTTCTCGGTATTGTAATGCCAATGTTTTCCATGACTCTTCTTAAATTCTCAGCTCTGTCTGAGGCAGATTGCGACAAGTCTTTCACTTCATCCCAGCTTTTTTCTTCATAGTAACCTTTTGACTCAACAAACTTCACATCTCTGGATACTAAGACCCTCCTGGTCTCCGGTACATAGCATTTGTATCCTTTTTGTTGAGGTGAATAGCCAATAAACATGGCTCTGGTGCTCTTTGGTTCCAGCTTGTTCCTTTGCTCTCCTGGTATCAACACAAAGCACACGCAACCAAATACCCGAAGGTGATCTATAGATGGATTTCTCTTGTTTAATACCTCATGTGGCGACTGATCCTGCAATACCTTGGTTGGTATTTTGTTGATCAGATAGCAGGCAGTCATCACGGCATCTCCCCAAAACATTTTTGGTACGTTCATGTGGAACATCATGCTTCTGGCTACTTCCATAAGGTGCCGGTTCTTCCTTTCGGCCACACCATTTTGTTGAGGAGTATATGGGCAGCTTGTTTGATGAATTATTCCGTGCTTGGATAGGTAATGCTTAAATGCATTGCTTGTATATTCCCCACCATTATCTGATCTCAAAATCTTTATCTTTGCATTGTAATGGTTAGAAACATGATTTTGGAAGTTTATGAATGCATCTAATACCCTATCCTTTGATTTAAGTAGAGTGATCCATGTGTATTTAGTTTTCTCATCTATAAATGTCACAAAATACTTATGGAGTTCTCTAGATGTGCAAGGTGCAGTCCATACATCAGAGTGGATTAAATCAAATGCACATTCATAGATAGTACTAGACTTAGGAAACACGGTTCTGCAATGTTTTCCTAGAATACAAGCTTCACACACTTTTTGAAAGGAAATACTAGGTAGCATGATGTTCAAGGCACGAGAATGAGGATGTCCTAATCTAGCATGCCACATGATATCTTTAGGGAGGTTAAAACAAGAACTTAAAGCAATAGATAAATCGGTTGTTGGCATAGTGTCTTCAAGTAAGTACAAGTCTCCTTTCGTTACACCTTTGCCAAGTAACCTACTAGTTTCAATATCCTAAAAATAGACATCATTAGGCGTGAAGGTAACATTGCAATTTAAGTCAGTAGCCACTATTTTTACAGATAACAAATTGGATGTGAAATTAGGCATATAGAAAGCTTTGGAATCTTTTTCAAATATCCTAAGTTCACCAATCCCTTTAATTGGCACCATCTCGCCATTAGCTATAAGGACATTTCCTAGTGATGGAACAATATTTTTAATCAATCCTTGGTCACTAATCATGTGGTGGCTAGCTCCAGAATCAATTACTAGGGGTTTAGTTATTTTTGACTTTGTGCTAGCGTTCAAGGAGTGACCCGTATGATAAGCATGTAAAGAGGTACCAAGAATGTTACCAGAGTTATCTTTGAGGGCTTTGATGAGGTTCTCAATGTTAGAACGCCTGATGGACTCATCCTGGTTGGTTATTACACTCCCGATGCTGCTGGATGCAAGTGATTTTCCTTTCTCGGCATGATTGTTATCAGAGAAGTTGGCTCTGGCATTATAGTAAGGGGTTTTGAACTTCTGTGGTTTGAGATGAGGGTGAAGAATCCAACATTTGTCCTTCCCGTGCCCTTTCTTCTTACAGTGATCACATACCCAACTTTTCTTGTCATCCGGTTTGTAGTAACTCTTGTTTGCACTTCCTTCAGCAGTGTTTGCCAACACAAGGTCTCCTCTTTTTTCAAAGAGTTCTACGGATCCTTGCTCCTTCTGAATATGAGAGCACACCTCTTCCAAGGTTGGTAGCTTCTCGGCTCTTAGTAAGTGCTTAATGAGGTCATTGTAGTCGGGGTTCAGTGTGAGGAGTAGGGCGAACACCTTGTCTTGCTCCCTCCCTTCTTTCAGGATAGTTGGATCCACGGTGCTTGGCCTCAGCATCTCCATTTCAGCCCACAAGGCTCGGAACTTGCCGAAATGTTGGTAAAATCCGTGTCTTCTTGGTGGAGTGAGTTTATAGCCCTCTTGACTTCAAATACTCTACTTAGGTTTGAAATATTGCCATACACCTTTTGAAGAGTGTTCCACAACTCTTTGGAAGTTTCACAGTATGAGTAACCTTCCAAGATTGATGTTTCAAGGCTGCTTTGAATGATGGACAACACCAAGAGATCCTCCTGATCCCATTTGTCCTTGCTAGCCACCACCACTTCCTTACCATCCCCTCCTTGGACGGTTTCTGTAGATGGTTTGTCTTCTGTCACGTATGACCAGAGACCTCTTCCTCCTAAGGCTGTTTTCACCAGTCTAGACCATAAGAGATAGTTTACTCCTTTGAGAGTAACCGGAATAGAGATTTTGGATGAGTTTTCCATTCTTGCGGATGCTTAGATGAAGGGGTTTGCGGAAGTATGTTAGAGAATGAGAGAGATAATCAGGTCTCAAGAGTGGTAGGCTCTGATACCATGTGAGAATGGCTTAATTGCGGAAGTAATACAAAGAAGAATATACTAGTTAGACAGATGATCAAACATAGAAGGAGTTTGTGATTTGAGAGAGAATGAGAATGGGGAAGAACATGTTTTTCATTTGTATCTTTGGTATGTGTTACAACCCCTCTATTTATAAACAGGTGAAGTCCTTCAAAAGCTCCAGACATGATAATGAAAGGTGAGTTGGTGCAGTTGGTGAAGTAGGTGCAGTAGGTGAAGTGGGTGAGGTTGGTGTAGTTGGTGGTCGCAGGACGCCAATCGATCGATGCAGTTTTGCCCTAAACCTGCATCGATCGATGCAAGGCAATATGAAATTTGGAGTTTTAGTTCCATCGATCGATTGTATTGTACAATCGATCGATTACTTTAGCACGTTTCATTCGCAGAGTTGCCATCGATCGATGGGGTTTTGTGGCAGAAACCCATCGATCGATTGGGCTTCTTTTCTTCATGTTTCTCTTCAACACAAGTAAGTATGTAGTCATTCCATAAGAAGTATACAAAATGAAAACAAGTAATCATTTAACATAAGATGATAAAAGTTATTTTTTGCGTTTCCAAATCAAAATTGTGAGTTTTTAAAATAAAAAATTCATATTTTCGCGTTTCCAAAATACAAATTTTAGACAACGCGGTACTAATGCATTTCCACATGTTTTCAAGAGGTTTTGATTTGGAAATGTTTCTGAAATAGAAAGCGAATTCGCAATGGAGTTCCTATGCAACCTAAATAACAAGCCATAGATAAAATGAGAATGTGCCTTACCCGTTCTTAACATTTTTAAGCTCCACATAAGTGCTAGAGATCTGCACATGTAAGTCTTACAGGATTAGTTTCCAACATAGTCAATTTTTTTTTTTTTTTTTTTTGTGATAGTTAAATCTAGCAGTGCAGAAGACAGATATACTCACAAAAATGACAAGTTATTGGTATTTTTCCCAAAATACGATGGTAAAACAGAATAAGTTATATATCACAACAGGAATAAAATGCTTGTCCTAATAAATAGTAAATTATGCATCAAAAAGAGTTTAATGATCTTGTTCTACTTTGTTGTCTAGTTGAGTGCAAGTAGATTCCGGGTGAGTTTTGCTAAAATCTCCTCTGAATAACCACAGCTGAAGAACATATGATTCCAAGTTTCAATAGGTTCTTGCCACAAAACGCATTCAGCATTCATCCTCGTATTATATAATCTATTTGAAAACTCTATCTATGGTTGATAATCTATTATGTATTACAGGCTATAAAAAGAGAGTTTATTGATAAAAAGAAAAGAGAGAAAAAAGTATTTGGACGTTGCATATAAAAACCAAATGTCTTTATATGAATGAAGTTCTTTTTAGTTTTTAGATTTAAAATTGATCTCTTTTGTGTCTCCACAACATTTTCGTCATCTCCCAGCAAAGTACCTTCTTGTATTCAGTTTCCATTCATATCTTCAATGTTATTCGTTATTTGATACCTTCAATCTATTATTCCCTTTTTAATGAAAGTTAAGAACCTTTTGAACGGGCAGATGTAACTGAATCCCCAAATGTATACAAACTTCTTTTTGACTGAAATGTATACAAACTTGAATATACCTAGAATCAAATAATCTTCCTAACGGAGTCTATACGTTGCAACAGAGTGGTTAAATTTCTTTATATTCACCAAAAATAGCTTTAAGATTTTATTCTCCACCCATAAACCTACTCGTGATGAAATATTAAAAATGTACTTCTCTGAGATGTTTTGTATCAATTGACGAAGTGATACATGAGATAGTATAAACATGTCTTATGAAGCTAGAGTTATGTTGAAGTTCGTGTTTGGGCTATTTGAACTTGGAAAAAGAAAGATAATATATGTTTGAAGACAAATAAATCATTTTTCATTAACTAAAATAGATTTTTTTGAAGAAAAATTGACAATAGAGAAAAAAAAGAAATTACTTAAAAGAAAAAAAAAGACTTGGGAGTATCTATTCCTTAGGAAGTTGACTAGAATTAGCCACGAAAGAAATACTCTTAGAAAAAAGGGGTTTCAAAATTTGCATGGTGAATGAATTATAAAGAGCTAAGGAGAGAGAGTTTCTGTATCATGTATTAGATCATAGAAACATGTGAGGTTAATGTTTTCTTGTGGAGTGAGACTTGTAAGTTCACTTGATAGAGATCTAGTAAATACATATGTCTTTATTGAGAATTTTTTGTGTTCAACTATTGTAGTACTTCTTGACATAGTATTTGTATTACTCTATATCAGACCTGATCTTGCACTTTCAATTGGTATAAGAACGGGACACTGAAGTCACTGGTGAGATCATGAAGGCAAGATGAATGATATAATACGCCAAGAATTTATGCTTGATCCCGAACACTATGGGCATTGGAAAGTTAAGATGAAACCAATCTTTAAAAGTATTGATACAGATTCTTGGGATGCAGTTCAAAATGGCTATGAAATTTCTAAAGCAGTAGAGAAAGATGGTGTTGTGGACAAAACATTGGCTAAATGGACAAAGCGAGAGAAGATTTCAAGGTATAATGCAAAAGCTTTTATCTTGTATCTTTACATCAGCTGAAAAGAAACAACTGGATCTAATTTAAGGATGCAAGAATACAGAGGAGGCGCAAAATATTCTACAAGCACACTTCGAAAGAATTCAGATGATTAAGAGTTTACGGATGAATTTTTCAAATCAAAGTTTGAATTTGAAGATGGAAGTACATGAGTTTGTATCATATTGTAGTTTTCAACTCAGTGTTATAGCACAAGATGCTCGTATTCTCGGAAAAGATTACAAGGACAAGAGTTTGGTGAAAAAAGTTTTAAGGTGCCTGCCAACAAAATATATAACATATAAAGCAATAACGTCTGTGTCTCTTGATATAGATAAATTTAGCTTTCACGAAGTCGTAGGACTGGTAAAAGTCCATGAGATAGAGCTTGATGTTACCTAGCAATTGAACCTGGCAATTGCTGATACAACAAATCAAAAATCAGAGAACAAAATCGAAGTAATTAAAATGATTTGGGTACTTAAGCAAGTACTACATGAAGTACTATAGTGTCAAGGACATATGAAAATTGGCATTACATGAAGTAGTACAATGAAAAAGGCAAGGTAATTCAATTGATTTGCGTTAGGCCTGGGACTTATTATCGGGAATCATGATCTGATCCGAGATTCACTCTAGATCCGCTCCGAAAATAGGATATCCGGGGTGCCTGGATCCGAATCCGGATAGTAAAATTTTGAATCCATCCAAACCAGATCTCGATAATTTATTTTTAGGTTAGGATATCCGGATCCGTTTTTTAAAATATATTAAATTTTAATTTTATTAATAATTATATTTGATATATTATTATTTATACATAAAATAATTTTTAGAATACTATATTATATTTTTAATTTTAATAATATTATATATCATATATATTTATAAATTTTGCATAAATATTTAATTTATGTATTATTGTTAGAATTTTGTAAAATATTTTTTTATTTATTTTTAATTATTTATCGGATCCAAATCCGAATTCAGATATTCGCGGGTATTACAATATGTAGAAAAATATCCGAAATCCCGATATCTGGCAAGCACAAATCCGGATCCAAATGCTAAAATCACGGATCCGTCAAATTCGGATCCGAATACTCTTAATCAAGATTCGTCCCACCCATAATTTGCGTGCTTCAGCAATTTGTGTAATTCAAATGTTTTGGTTTTTAGTCATTCATGTAACTTTCCATATCTTGATATCTTGCTTTTGATGGTTGGGATTAATTGATTGTTTCAAGAGGCGGTATGTCCTTTGTGAGTCATTCTTCTCCAGCGTGGTTTCTTCTTCTCAGATCTGGTTGCATGTTCGATTTTCCTCCTTGTGGTGGTTTTATCGAGGATGGATGGTGATGCGCTCTTGGATAGCACACCCGGGCAAAACAGACATGCATGGCTTGATCATGGCAAGCAGTAAAGATATATGTTCATTGTTTGACTCATATCTTCCAAACCACGAGGCGTCTACCCATGAAATCACTTGAAGAATGTTTTAAACTCAATTATGGAGATATTTGAAGAAGAATCAGATCAAACGGAGTTCAGATGTAGGAGTTATGCCATTTACAAACCAAGTGATCTTTAGTTCTCGCGAATTCAGACATGTGCGCATTCAGGTGAGCTGGACCAACACTGCCTTGGAGCTGGATGAGCTAATTGACACTATCTTAGATGAGCTGAATACTCAACTGAGCTGGACTTACACTATCTTTGACGAGCTGATCTGGATTGACACTCATTTGGACGAGCTGAGCGAGCTAGTTCGATCTTCCGAGCTGGTACAACCGCCCGAAAAAATGAAAATGGCTAACCTTATTTCTGATGGACCAACGACCAATTCAATCATGCCAAAGGAGATTATTCATGATTCAAATGTCCAAGAAATCATTGGGCTTGATGGTTTTCGAAAATATTCAAAAACGGACTTGTTTGGGCCAAATGGAGAAACCGATAAAATATTGGTTAAGGGAAAAGATGGATTTCGACCAGGCCTCAAAGGGACATGTCTTGGCCCATATCAGGAGCATATTCTTCACTTTTCAAAGACCTGGTCGCGGCTATATCAAGAGGTAGTCCAAGTTTCAGTCAAAACAATAATTTAGTCAAGTCTTTGTTTGCATTTTTCTATTTATTGTTTTTAGCTAAGTCTTTTCGGTTTCTACAACTTGTAATCCTATAAATATGGCCTAAGAGCCACGAAATAAATCATTGAGTTTTCCCCTTTTCTTTGAGTTTATCTCTTTGTTCTTTGTTTAGAACACTTCTTGTTTCTTGTTGAGTTTGCTCCAAGTAAACATTCTCTATTTCGTTGGACTTGTGCGTCATATCAAGCAAAGTTTAGAAACCCTTCTTTTGTTGGACTTGTGCATCATATCAAGCAACAACTGAAGTCTGGTAGTATCAAGAGACTTTCCGCCCCTCTTGTGTCACCATTCGATCCACCAGTTCTCCCTATTGGCGAGTTCATATCCTTCAGGCCGTTTGAGTGATCATGTCCAATTCTAGGACATATCAAATGGTGTGCTTTTCCCTATATTTGTCTGCAACCGGATAAAGATTGGTTTGTTTGTTCTATCTTTTGTCATGTGTATTAGTTCTCCGGCTCGTTTTCAACGAAACGGGGCCTCGACTCTCTCTGCATCATGTCGTGGGAGATTGATAGTAAAAGGTGTGTCCTTCATCTCCTTGGGCTAACTTATTTGAGGTTATTCCTCGTGTCTCTTGTAAGTGATCTTCTGAGCAATAGATTGGGTGCGTTCAACTGTTGATGTTTGCTTATCTTCTCCTTTGTCCCTCGGTGGTTCTGCTTGCTTTGGTAATTTAAGTGATTGAGCTAGACTAATTTTATGTTTGATCTTTAAACCTTGTTGTAATGTTTTAAGTCTTGGTCCCCGGATAATTCTGTTAATGATGCTGACTATTGATGTTGGAGAGAAGATTCCACATTGAAAATATATAAGGGACATGATTAATATATAAGAGACTTGGACCAATCCATTTATAACCAATGATTTTATGTTGGAAGCTCAAGAAACTTATCATGGTATCAGAGCAAGGTTGATCTCAAAGTTGAAACCATTAATCTTGCAGAATCAATCATACCTCATCTAAGACAATGCTTTATTTTTGAATTTTTTTTGGGCCATCAATTAGTAGGATAATCGGACCCACTGCCCAGACCGAATTAATGGGTCATGGTGTGGGATTTGTTCTGATGCCATAATAAGTTTCCTTGACTCCCAATTTAAAATCAATTGGCGATAAGTGGACTGATCCAAATCTTTTTTATATTATTCATGTCTTTTGTATATTTTCAATATGAGATCTTCTGATTAAACGATTGACTCGAGGGGAAGGTTGTTACAAGCTGGCTTGGTGTCTAAGAGTGTTCTCGACTCTCTAACTTTGTCTCATCCTGTATATTTCCATGTTTAGTGATCAATTAATCCTTTAGTGAAAAAAATATCATTTTTATACAAATGACGGGGACTATCATTTTGTGTTTAAAAAAAAGAAAATACAAATGACGGGGACTTATAAAGCCTTCAATTAAAGATGGATAAAAATAAGCTGAGCCGTAACAATTTAGATAACAGCTTGGGTTGATTTATATAATAGAATGTACGTTTTCAAGAAGATAAACTAATCAATATGTACGACAAATCAAAGGGTATGCGTCGTGGACTCTTTGAGTTTGCGTTTCGTAATTCTATCGATAATGATATAACTAAGTTATCAAAAAGATGGATGGAAGGAGAAGTAACTATCTCTATTCACCAATAATATATGATCTAACGTAAACACACTATTAGTGGTGAGAAACATATGTATTAGATGGCTGATGTACATGGCGTCAGCGAAGACAGTGGATACAGCCACAACTCTTCTCAGGTGCGAGAGCGGTCGATGGTCGGGAGGAAAGATCTGAAGAGGATCGCAGTTTTCTTAACCGCCGCTGCATTGATGTTCCTACTCTGCTACCATTACCAATCTCGCATTCAGCCCATGCCTCGGCTTTTTGGCTTTTCTCATTTTTCTTCATTGCCTATACCAGCCAAACAAGATTCCGACAAAACCATTACCGTTAGTAACTTGAACACATGTTTTATGAAACACAACTTTAGTTTTTTTCCTTTTCTAGCTCATTTAAGTTACTTTTTTTTTTTGACAAGGATAAGATAAATTTGGAGGAAGTCTTGAGAGAAGCAGCAACGGAGAATAAAACGGTAATAATAACTTTCTTAAACAAAGCTTGGGCTGTGCCAAACTCGACGTTTGATTTGTTTCTCGAGAGTTTTCACGTTGGACAAGGAACTAAAAGACTACTCCGTCACGTTGTGGTGATGTGTCTGGACGAGGAGGCTTACTCACGGTGCTTGGAATCCCATCCCCGCCGTCGCCACTTGTTGAAGACCCCCGGAGTTGATTTCTCCGGCCAGAAAAATTACATGACGCAGGATTATCTCAAGATGATGTGGCGTCGTATAGAGTTCTTGGGTTCTGTCCTGAAGCTCGGTTATAGCTTCGTCTCTACGGTATCTATCTCTATCGCATGTGATATATTTTTTTATTATTCCTAGGGATTTTGAGGCTTAAATACTACTCTAGAGACACATCTCCAGTCCAGTATAACTGTGCATACAATAAAACCAGAAGTTTATTTTTTGAGTAAAAGCCAGAGTTTTATTGGCTAATAAAATTTGAGTAGGAACTAGTCCTTACTAGTTTAGATTTGGACCGATCGATTCCGAGAATCATGAATTATGTGACAATTTTTTTAAAAAAATACAGTGAAGTATCAGCATCACAGAAAAAAATGATGACTAACGAGAAAAGGTAAGTGTAACATTTGACCTTTCACTCGATTGAGTTTTTTTTTAATGAAAAACAGTTACTTTTGAACAAAAATGATCTTAATTCTGTTTTTTTTTTCTTTAAGGCTTTAGCCTTAAGTGACAAGCTAGTTCATTATGATTAAATGAAATTAGTAGTCTTGAAATTTGAATTTATGTACCTAAATAATTGTTTTTTAATATTTAATAATAGGACATGGATATCATGTGGCTTCGAGATCCCTTTCCTCGTTTTTCCTCAGAAGGAGATTTCCAAGTCTCGTGTGACAGCTATAATGGCAACTCTGCCGACAAGAGAAACTTCGTCAATACTGGTTTCAAATATGTCCAAGCCAATAATCGAACGGTCGAGTTCTACAAGTATTGGTACGGGTCCAGGTGGAGATACCGCGGCAAGAAGGATCAGGATGTGTTCAACAAGATCAAATATAGCCGATATATCACCAAAAAAATCAGGCTTAAGATTAAGTTTCTAGACACAGTTTACTTCCGAGGGTTCTGCCAATTGAAACGTGAGATGAATAAAGTATGCACCATGCATGCGAATTGTTGTATCGGTCTGCAAAAGAAGATTTTTGATTTAAGACAAGTGCTTGAGGATTGGAGGAATTACTTATCGGCGGCGGGGACAGACGATGGCCGGAAAATGAAATGGCGATCACCGGATCATTGCTGGGGAAGAGTGAATAAGTCTAAGAAAACAAGAGTAAAAAGTGATGCAAGAAAAGATGACATCAATCTCTTTTTATATTGGAAGCTATAAAGACACCATATGCAGCAAAAGTCAAGTCCTTGTAATAAAACAAACTTATATACACTCTATAATATAATGGACTATGCAAATATGTATACGGAAATGCGCTTTAAGGTTCGTACACAAAACAACATACAATAGTCTATCAGTTCGAGTTATAACATTAATTCTTGATCCTCAAGAATCACTTTTAGGGAAACGAATTGTTGAGCTTTTTCTAAACCCATGTCCAGGTGATTGATTAGTATAATATTATCCATTTTAGATCTAATTGGCAAAGCTCTCATAAATTTAATTTTAAGTTATTTTTCAAAAGGCCTCAACATCAAAACTTCTAGAACCTTTTCATGTGGACTGTGTCTTCTTTGAGCTCTAGTATACCACTTTTTGAGTGCCTTTTCTAACCCTATGTATAACTTTGTATGGCGATCGAAGTATGATATTTTCTGTTTTAGATTAATGACAAAGCTTGCATAGATTTGATTTTAGTTTTTTCTTATATAGAAGATCTAGTAATAAACAGAACTGGACTTCTTATATATACTGAACATTATTTGTGCAGGACTTGGACTAACTTCTCACACAAATGCTTACTAGTCATAACTTATTGAATATTTGTGGATTTGGCTGGGAGGCCACACTTAGTTATCTTTTCTCTCACTACTCTAGCATCTTTTTACTCTCCCTGAAAGTTCAATTCATCAAAACCTGCCGGCTTGGCCATTTGTCAGTATATTTAGGATTGAAGGTAAAACTTGATGCGATCCATCAGGTATGTACTACATGGTATTAATTAAATTTGTTGATTAATTAAAATAATTCAGACATTTTTTGAAATTCTGCTAACATTTATAAGATAATTTCAATATCAAATTCACAAGTTTTTCCAAAATGGTCTGGTGAAAGACCTTTTATAAAAAGACCATTTAACACTAAGTTTAAATAATTAAAATAAGAGAAAATTAAATATAAAGATGAAACTACACTTTGGTACTGATTGGCGTGAAGGCTGTTGGGACTTTTTCTTAAAACACATTCCTCAAAGTTAATTTAAAGCCAACGAGGCTTTTGATCCTCTTTTTCTCAAAGCCTTATACATCTTTCAACTGTCGCATGTTTCAATTCTACTCTTGAGATGTTTGTTTTTTTTTCAAAGCCTCTAAACGAGTCTTTTTATTGGCTTTGAGAATTTTTTTTTATTTGTTTATTTTTCAAGTTTTCTTTTCAACAAGTTAAACACTTGAACAGAAAAAACATTTAAAAAACTGAAATAAGATCCTTTAGAAACAAAATAAAGATATTTTTTTTGGAACACTGATAAAAATATATGTTATTAGATTTTTTTTGTCTGAAAATGAATTATTAACTTTTGTATTTTTACATATTTTATCAGATTTTGGACATAGTATATAATTAAAATATGTCATATAAATATTTATAGTTGATGATATTTTATCATAAAAGTCACAGCTTCTAAAGTTGATGATGCCAACGAGGTTTTTAAAAAAAAGATATTAAAGTAATAGCTAAAGTTTTTAAAGTCAAGATCTCTACAGCCAAAATTCTATGGCCGGAAGTATCTTTAAGGCATTTTACACTTGCTTTGACTGGTAGAGTGTGGTTAACGAACTTGTATATTCAATTCCAACCCATATATCAGTCATACAAACTGTTTAGCCATCCTCTTTCGCAAGCTTCGACAATTATAGCCGCATTCATAATATCTAAATTAAATATTTAATATAGATAAAAAGATTATGTAAATTAATATGAGCAGTGTAGTGCATAAAACATATAGCCGATATAACTTTGTATTCAACCAAAACTTATCTGGATTTAACAGTGTGCAGAAGATTTGAAGCTACTATAACATAGCAATTAGAAAAGATGATAGACATATATAAAGACAATGAAGACAATTTTCTTCTTATCAGAGAGGGAAAATGGCCGATTCCCGCATAAACTAATTGCTCCTGGCTTTTTCATACACGAACTTTTAGTCCATACCGAAACCACACGAACAACTCCGTCTTTTTAATTTTATACACGAACTTTTAGTCTATGCTAAAACCAACATGAACAACTCCATTTTTTGAATTTAATACATGAACTATCAATTTTATACTAATTGTCACAAAACCCTAAACGGTGTTTTTATCCGTTTGACGGTTAATTTCTAATTTAAATAAAACGAATATAACATCGTTTTAGTGTAATTTCTCATTAACAAAATAAGGAACGACATTATTTTGTTGTTCTTTTTAAATTCGGGATTAGGTTTCTATCTTTGGTTTCACGACGTCGTATAAAAGACATCACATTGGAAACCTTAAAACAATCCAAAATAAGACACAATGACGTCGTTGGTCTGTGTCATGAAACAAAACGACATTACGTTCATTTTATTTAACCCAAATTAAACCGATTCTCCATTTGTTAATGGATACTAACACCGTTTATGATTTTGTAGCAATTAGTTTAAAACGATAATTCGTGTATGAAATTCAAAGAACAAAATTGTTCGTGTGGGTTTTGGCATAGCTTAAAAGTTCGAGTATGAAATTAAAAAAACATAATTGTTCATGTGGGTTTTTACATGGACCAAAAATTTGTGTATGAAAAAACCGGGAACAATTAGTTCATGGGGAATCAACCATTTTCCCTTTGAGAAAAGACAAAATATTGTGATAAGAAAGATATATTATAATAATAAGGCCGGTATAACTTTTTATCCAACCAAAACTTATCTGGATTTAACAGTGTGCAGAAGATTTGGAACCACTATAATATAGCAATTAGAAAAACGATAGACATACATAAGGGCATGCATATATTTTTCTCCTTATCAAATAAGACAAAATGTTGTGATAAAATAGATATATTATAATAATTGGCCTTATTTCCAATTTTCCTTGCAACCAATTAAATTTTTCTCTAATAGCTTGATACAGATTTTTTTCTGTATCATAGCTCCCGTATGTTAGAAACCCATTTTGATATCAGAATGCTCAGATAAACAAAGAATAATTAACTTGAGTCACATGAGTGTAAATATATTCTTAAGAAGAATGCACATTAAGTTAAGAATAAATAGTTTCCTTACGTGAATTTATTCTTTGCGTCTTACAATCATGATGATCAATGTCAACACAAGCAAATAATATAGTGATCATGTCATAGTATTATATAAATAAAAACTACTTGAACGTATGCATATATAAAGAAAGCTCTCATCATTCAGAAACCAATAAGAAAACTCTAGTAAACGCTAATTAAAGTAAAAACATATATTTCAATCATCTATAGAAATCCCCTAAACATTATTTGTGAAGTGATTTACATATGTGTAAAGAATTCACCTCCTTTCAGTTTTCTCCACCCTAAGGATCATGAGCATCAACTCATTCTTATGCCACAAAGAAGTTTTGTTTGTAATGCTTGTGGAATGGATGATGACCCAAATCCTTATGTATGTCCTCAATGCAATTTCATGATCCATAAAAATTGTGTTGATAAACCACGCGTCATAGAGATCAATCATCATGACCACCGCATTTATTACAATCATTATCTTGATTCTGATGATTAGGAATGTGGAGTGTGTCAAAAAGAGATAAAATGGATGTGTGAAGATTATTCTTGTCTGAAGTGTCAAGATTTTACAGTTCATCTAAGATGTGCCACAAAGTTCGGGATTTGGGATGGGATTGAAGGGATATCAGAAACTAATATCGAGCTTAAGTCATACGAGGTGGTTGAAGAGGGACTTATAAAGCATTCCAGTCACCAAAACCATGTTTTGAAGCTCAAAAAAGAAAGTGATGCTGATGATGAAGGCATAGTTTGTGAAGTATCTGTCTATCCTATATTTTGTGGCCCATTCTACAGTTGCACAGTGTGTGATAATTATATTCTTCATCAGAAATGTGCCCATCTCCCAAAAAAGAAAATAGATTCTTTCTACAAGATGGAGATTACTCTATTGCCATGTGACAAAATGGAAACATTATTAGGGCTTTGTGAAGTTTGTCAACACTTCTTCCAAGGCTTTCGGTACACAACTGAGGATGATATAACCCTTGATGTGCGATGTGGTTCTATATCTGAACCTTTTTTCAGGAAAGCCATCCTCATCATCCCTTGTACATCGACTTTACGGGTAATAAAACTTGTAAGGCTTGTGGAGATGAGGCAACTTTCATTTTGAGCTGCTAGGAGTGCAGATATTATTTGGACATTAAGTGTCATTTCTTACCAAATAAGGTGAAACACAAAAATGATAAGAATCATTTTCTGTTTCTATGCTACGGCGAAAACCCGAGTGACCAGTACTTTTGTGAAATTTACGAGGAAGAACTAAACCCATAGAAATGGTTCTATAGATGTGATGAGTGTTGCATTACATTTCATATCAAATGTATAGTCGCAGACTTAATTAGTCTAAAACAAATAGTCGATGCTGAACCAATCAAATTGGAGGTGATACGAAACATTCATATGACCAGGTTAGTTTGTGATGTATGTCATTCTCGCTGCCACTTTCTCTACATGTTGAAGTGTTCTTCTCCTCTGGGTGTGGACACTCTTTGTTCTTTACAATGTTTTCGGAAAAAATATTTCCACAAAATGACTCCATTATATGAGTTGTTTTAATAGAGTGTTAATTATTTAATATCTTAAATTAGATGAGACGAAAAATAAATGTATTCTCAGAATATTTCAAATAGTGTTTTGTTAAGTATTTTGATATTACCGGTAAGTATTTTGTTACCAAATAGTATTTCTCATCTACAGTTCGTCTAATAAGCCTTTTGAGGAAATTTAAGATAATCTTAAATAAAACTAAACCAAAGTATGGTTTTCGTATTAATGAAAATGATCGAGTTTTTCGCTCAAAAAGAACAAAACCATGTATTTGGAATACGAGGAATATGATCAAACTAAACCATGAAATATGAAAGCTGTTTTGTGGTGTAAAAGAAACTAGGAAATCCAAAAACAAGTAAATTATGAGTTTGGTTAATAGAATGTGAGAAAATCTAAGATTTTGGATTTATCACAGAAAAACATGAATTACCCTAACTCAGATTGTTAGTTAGGAAAAGCGTTAAGAATCTTTTTTAACTCAAACAATAGTTCGAGTTGCGCTTAATGCGGGTTTTGTATTCTTTTTAAATTTATAGTAAGTGTTGGTAACAAATATTGTACATAAATAATATAATAAATATTAATTTCCTGTTTAAAAATTTGGCATATCAATTGAATACAGTTTTCGAGTTTGAGACCAAGACAAATATAACCTCCGGATTAAGAAAACAACTAAAAACTCACCTTCATATTATGAAAAGAAGATCCATAAAACTTCTGGGAATTCATAAGGATAAAATATATTGATTTTCCAGGATCTAAACACGAATTTTCTAAAACCTTGGAGTTCTCAAGGATAAAAATTTACTGATGTCTTGGTCTCATAATACAAATTCTTTAGAACCTCTGACATACTTTGTTCTCTTTTCTCTCACTACTCTGGCATCATTTACTCTGCCTGAAAGTTCAATTCATCAACACCTGCCGGCTTATGTATTACATTGTATTAGTTAATTTCGTTGATTAATTAAAATATTTAAGACATTTTTGAAGTTGTGCAAACATTTATAAAATAATTTCAATATCAAATTCACATTTTTTTTTCCAAAATGATCTAATAAAAACACCTTTTATAAAAAGATCATTTAACAGTAAGATTAAATAATTAAAATAAGAGAAAATTAAACATAAAGATGAAACTACACTAAGGTACTGATTGTCGTGAAAGCTGTTGGGACTTTTTCTTCTCACAGTCCTCAAAGTTAATTTAAAGCGAGCGCTTTTGATTTTCTTTTGTGTCAAAGCGTTAGGTCATGTTTATCCACGATCTCTTAGGGTGGGGTTCTTAACTTAATTTAACTCTTTTTTATTTATTTATTTTTTCAAAAAAATTTTTTGGCTAAAAGACGACTCTTAAGTCTCTTATTTAAGAGATGGTTCTTAGCTTTTCTTAGTTAAAAGCTAAGAAACGTCTCTTAGAAAAATTAAAAACCCCTACTAAGAGATCTCCAATAAAAATGTCTTTAGGGCATTATTGGTAATCTCTTAATAGAGGTTCTTAACTTTTATAAGAGACGTTTCTTAACTTTTAAATAAGAAAACCTAATAACCCTTTTTTAAATAAGAAAATTAAGAGCCGTCTCTTAGCCAATTTAAAACACAAAATCAAATTAAGTTAAGATTCCCATCCTAAGAGACCGGGGATAAACATGACCTTATAAAGCTTTCAACTGTTGCATGTTTCAATTTTATTCTTGAGATTTTTTTCTTTCAAAGCCTCTAAATAGACTTTTTGATGGATTTGAGAATCTTTTTTATTTCTTTACTTTTCACGTATTTTTTTCAACAAGTTAAACACTTAAACAGAATAAAATATTTAACAAAATTAAAATAAGATCCTATAAAATCAAAATAAAGATTTTTTGTGGAATACTAATAAAGATATATTTTATTAATTTTTTGTCTTAAAATGATTTATTAAATTTTAATAATCAAATGGGCTACAATCCATCTCATATTTTATCTTCATAATATTGTATTTTTACTATTTTTATCAGATTTGAGACATGATATGTAACTATAAATATATTTTATCATAAAAGTTAGTTACAGCTTCTAATGTTAATGATGCCAGTGAAGTTTTTAAAAATATTTAAAGTAACAGCTAAAAATTTGAAAGTCAAAATATCTATAGCCAAAACTCTAAAGCGACATTCTAAAGTGAAAGTCGTTACTAATCAGAAGTTAAGAACTTTTACGTCGAAATCAACCAAAAAAATCACGCAATTCAACAAAAAAAAAATATAGAAAATAGTTAGGTTATATATATGGGAGTAAAAATGTAAAAATAAAGTATATGCCAGAAGACGAATGAATGTACTTTTTAAAAAGAAAATGATTGTTGATTACCTGAAGTACTGACCATGATTAGTCATGTAGATTAAACTAATATATATCTAACTACATGATACATATGTTATGCATGACAACGTTCCTCAACTTAATGATGTTATGTAGTTAACATCACGAGTTTGATTTTATTAACTCAAAAAGTAACGTGGATTCAGATACATTAACTAAGTTTAATTCTCCCGTTGATCAATTAAAATCTGACCCATCCAGCCATAACTAAAATTTAATCCATCACAACAAAAGAAAAATTAGAAAAAATAGTTAAATTACACCATGGTGGATTAGATTTTAATTGATAAGTGAGAGAATTAAACGAAATTAACGTCTTAGACGTCCACATCACTTTTTTGATTAATGAAATTAACTAAATAAAATTATTAAGTTGAGTGATGTAGTCATGCATAACACATACTTCATGTCGCTAGATGTACATTAATTTAATCTAGGTGGCTAGCTATGTGGTGGTCTATTTCAGATAACCAACAATTATTTTTCCTTTTTAAAATGATGAAAGAATTGAGCCAAAAAGTAATCAAACGGAAAAAGATAAATGCTCAAATAGATTATATGCAAAGTATTCTGTTATAAACTAATAAAAATAAATTGTTAAAAGATTGGTGAGAAAAGATTATATACATTATGGCCAACAAGTTTTTTTAAGGCAATTTACACCACTTGCTTTGACTGGTAGAATGTGGTTAACGAACTTGTATATTCAATTTTCAACCCATATATCAGTCATACAAACTGTTTAGCCATCGACTGTGGCAAACTCCGACAACTATAGCCGCATTCATAATATCTAAACTAGTTCTTTAATATGGATAAATGATTCTGTAAGGTAAATATGATATGATCAGTGTAGTGCATAAAACATACAGCCGGTATAACTTTTTACCCAACCAAAACTTATTTGGATTTAACAATGTGCAGAAGATTTAGAGCCACTACAAAACAACATTTAGAAAAACGATAGACATATATAATGAGATGCATACATTTTTCTTCTTATCAGATAAGACAAAATGTTGTGTGATAAAAAGGATATTTTATAATAATTGGCTTTATTTCTAGAAAAAATGCCAAAACAGAATAGAAAAACAAGTACATTATCTAACATAAATCTTTTTTGGATCAGATTTGGACTTAGATACCCTTAACCAACTCTAAAAACTCATATTAATTATTTTAAGAGTCAGAAAAATATGATAAAATACACAAATGAATATAAACAAGAAACAATCATATGAAAAATACTTTGGTTGAATAAATATTAGTGGAACTCAATGTCATATTTTGATCTACTGATGGTAGAAAAAGTTATCTACGATTTACGACCACTTAGATTGACTATTCTGCTAACTACAAGAACATCTGCTACTAGCAGAATTATAAATTTAGCAATAGTTATAATTCTACAATTGTAGAATAAACACAACTACCATTTTATTTATTTTTGAACTGCGGTAGACAGAGAGAAAATGAAAAATCTGCCATGAATCAATACTCTACCATACTATAATTACTAATCTACTAAAATACTTTATCCTACCGCAGAAGATTTATAAAAAATACTTAAACTACTATTTTCTCTATATTCTATGGACAACATAATGTATGTTCTGTCATTTTTGAAATGTATATTTTCCTTAAATATCTCCAAATATGTTAAGAGAATATATTATAAATCTATTTTCCTAAATTTTGTGTTTCTTAAGTTAATTTTTTTTAAAAAAAAATCGTGGTCTTCTTCTAGCAACTCACGATCCTTGAATTTTTTTTGTAACCACCAAACAAATTTGAATCTCTTGTTGAAGAAGATGTATATCTATGCCGCTTGTGGGGTTTGGAAATTTGATCCCCTTACAGGATGGGGATTTACGGTTGATAAGAAGAAACGAGGAAGAGTATTGGTTGTGGAATTGACAAGTTCCTTTGAAGATCTAAGAATTATGGCTTTTGAAGATTTTGGAATTGACCAAAACGATGTCGAGCTTGAGTTAAGCTATTTACCTATGGAGTTAATCAGTTCCATAGATTTTCCCCCAGTTATCATTGACAATGATCGACAAGTCAAAAGTTTTCTTACATATGTACGTGGAAAAGCTTCGACAAGGTTATGTGTGTCTACTTCACCTATCAATGGAAACATCGACAACATTGAAGTGGATAAGGATCATTCTAACTTGCGTTTCAGTGAGCAAGGTGAACCTTCCTCGTTTTCACCTCGAGATGATTTTGATTGTTCATCTGAGTCGAATAAAGATGTTGAAGACAATGGAAACTCGAACAACTGAGAAGAAGATGCTAGTTTCGAGTTAACCGGATACGACAATGGAAAGAATGTTCAGTTTTATTTGAACTGATGTTGTGAAGAGGGGTGAAACATTTGAAAACAAATCGAAGTTGAAAGCAACATTGGAAATGTCAGCAATGAAGGATAAATTCGATTAAAAAGTTGTGAAATAAGATAGAAAACTTTGGTACATCCGATGCGTTGACAATAAGTGAAAGTGGAGTGTTCGTGCTGAGGGGTTATCAGGATCCACATATTTCATAATAAAAAAATATGTACT
Source organism: Moricandia arvensis (assembly GCA_905132765.1). Taxonomy (NCBI): domain Eukaryota; kingdom Viridiplantae; phylum Streptophyta; class Magnoliopsida; order Brassicales; family Brassicaceae; genus Moricandia; species Moricandia arvensis. The sequence goes on from CAJHQP010001744.1 coordinate 37,918, forward strand.
AATATGTTCGTGCTGAAAAGGAAATTACATAATTATGAGCTAAACGTACTAATTTTGAAAAGGACATAGTAAAAAGGACATAATATAGATGTAAACTTACAAAGTTCTGGAACCAATGACCATGTCCAATTATACGCAAACATAACGATGCATCAAAAGTAGATGACCCAATCTGAAGTCGAGTGTAATGAAGAAGCATTAGTGTTACAAGCCAGAATCGAGAAGAACTAAAAATTACTTACTTGGGATTCAAGGACCATTCATTTAGTTTTCCCCATTTGTCATCTCGAACAAAAACCAATGCATAGTCGCTTTCTTTGCAATGGACTTCTGCTGTGTTATTATCAGTCAAGAATGGACACTTAGAGTCCTCTCTCCGGAAAGAAGTCATAGGTGTGGCAAAATCTTCAGGAACTTCCGATTGCTTGTCTTGAGAAGGATCAAAACATTTTACATTAGACTCTATTGTAAGATTGCCCATAATCTTCTGTAAGTGCTCTTGGGTTCTTAAATTGGCATCTAAGGTGCCAAATAAGCTCCCAAAAATATCAGACACTTCTAAATCCTGATTATAAAAGACAAAACACAAAAATTAACAATTTAAAACATATATATTACAAACCGCAAAAAAAACTACATCATCCTTACATTAATATTACAAACCGCAAGAACATTCCATCATCCTTACATCAATATTACAACCAGCCAAAAAAACATCATCCCTACCTTAATATTACAAACCGCAAGTACAATACATGACATCAAAAGAGATTTTTTTTTTACCTTTGACTTTGACATTGTCTTAGCAGAATTTGCAGGACCATCAGTTTGAGGATGACATCCACTGCGTGAAGAAACAGGAGCTCGGCTGCGAGAAAGGGTATCTGTAAGAGTAGCAGTAGGAGTAGCTGCACCAGGAGTGTGCACCAAAGCTGTAGCAGCACTAAGAGTAACAGTAGGAGTAGTAGTAGGAGCAGGAGCATGAGACAGACCCGAATTTTGAGATGCGAGGACCTTCTCCTCAAATTTGGTAAATTGGTCTTCAATTGTCTCGCGTACCTCAAGCGCTAAGGAAGTAAAAGAAGCCTTAAACATCCCATGAATGTACGACTTCATCTCCTCTTCAAGCTCTCTATATTTTTTCGATGATCTTTGGAAGAGTAACTTATTCTTCCTTGACTCAACACCAATATCATGAAACTTCTTCTTTTCTCTTTCTTTCAACAGACGCAGCTGCGGATTCTGTTTCTTCTTCCATTTCATTCTCACTTGTTTCTCCAACCTCTTCTGCTTATGTATCTTCTTCATCAGAACTAGGCATGTATGGCTGTTGAGTTTCATGGTAAGCCCATACATGCTTACTCCAATCATAGTTATCCTGGTACATGTCAATGATTAGATCAATCCTTTCATCATTCATATCACTAGCTTGTAAAAACTCATCTTGAACAATAACATGTGGGAAGTTTCCAGTGGAAGTGATGGATGGGAATACATCTCCCTACAAAACAAAAACAAACAAACAAATTAAAGACACAAACAATAAGAACAATGAATCCAATCACATTAAAAAGGGAATCAGACTCTAAGCTAATAATATCTTCATATGAAATCTTAGAACATCCTTTCTTGTTTCTACATCTCATGGTGATGACGGCTTCTTCAAGTTTCTGAAGCAAAAGAGTATCGATGTCTGGAATAGCCTCCTTCGCCCAAATCTGAAGTGCATAGAAAAATCCATCTATAACATAACTCTTCTTCGTCTGCACTTTGTCCCTAGCATCGATAATGGAACTCAGCAGCATGTTAAAGGAATGAAGTCCCCACGGGTACTTCCTCATCTTATCAAAATTCATCACGAACTTGATGTACTTGTGTGGTATCCACACCTTCTCATCCTTCGCCATAACCATACCAGCAATCACACACAAATACATCAATCTCATCCTATCAACATGAGACCACATATTACACTTCTTCAGATGCACATTCCTGATCTGTTGTAGAGATATGTTTTTTTCCTCTTAAGCAACAGACTCCGAAACCCTTTATCATATTTCCAATTATCAATCTCCATGTCAGGATCTTATTCATACTTCAGACCAGTGATCGTGTAGAATTCTTGCATTGAAAATTTCAGAGGCCTCCTAGCAAAACGGAACCACACCTCATGACGCTTTACGGTCAGAAGCTGCCTACAAACCAAGGTGTGGATCAGTGTCCCAGAATAATCAAGCTTGTGATCACTAATGGCCATGACTCGACCAAAGAGCAGATCATCCAACACATCCGAGTACTCTGCTGGAATGGACTCTTTCACCAACTAAAGGATTGTATCTCGGCAAGTGTTGTTGACTTTAACTTGTGTTTTGGTTCCTTCTTTGAATAGGCATTTAGGCATTTGATCCATTGTCATACCTGTGAACAATGAAACAAATACACTCAAATTAGGACTAAAGACATTCAAATCAAAGAGAGAAGATATGCAAAATTGTGTTACATTGAGTCCTACACCAAACGTGAAACTGAAACCACATCGTTTATAAGCTTTGTAGATGTAAAACCCAAGCCAATAACAATCTCATGCTAGTATAACTTATAAACCCACTAACCGTTTTCTCATAGTACAAGTTAATTCCAAGTTCATTATAAAACAAAGGCATCTTGGTTACAATTTCTTTCCACGTTGTCTCACACACAACTAAACACGAGTTCAATATACCATCTTTAACCGAACCCGCATAGTTTACAAGCTTTGTAGATGTAAAACCCAAGCCAATAACAATCTCATGTTAGTATAACTTATAAAGCCACTAACCCGTTGTCTCATAATACAAGTTAATTCCAAGTTCATTATAAAACAAAGGCATCTTGGTAACAATTTTTTCTACGTTGTCTCACACAACTAAATACGAGTTCAATATAACATCTTTAACCCGAGCTATGTCAACACAAACCTGAAACTTTAATAGCAAAATCGGTGGACACAAAAACAAATTAAACCATAACATATGAGAAACATGAACAAGTATGAAACTTTATAAGCAAAACCGATGAACAAAATCAAGTATGAAACTTTAATAGCAAAACCGATGACAAAAATAAAAAAGAATGAAACTTTGATAATATAGACACCCAAATCATTCACAGAAACTAAATTTGAAACCTATCACACTCAAACTATGAGCAAAAAAGACTCAAATTAACAATACAAAGACATGCAAAAAAAATCACAAGTCCTTATACAAACCTAAAATTCTCGATTGTTTTGCTTGAACTAGAGATGAGAGTGTATATTGCAGAGCGGCAAGATACGAGCTTCAATTTCCGGCGAGGCACGAGATTCAATGTTCAGCGATTTACTTGAGAACGAGACGCAAAGTGAGCAAGAGGTGTCTAAGACTTCGAGTAAGAAGAAGAAGAACACCACCAGAGTCTTATCGGGAAGAAGGAACACCGGCGACGACGAACTCTGACAAGTCGATGACTTGGAGTAGGTTCTTCTCTCTATCGCCAAAGGAAGGGTGAGAAATTAGGGTTCATAGAAAGGAAATTGGGGGTAAAACGATTTTGCCTCTTTTTATTTATTAATACGCTTTTTAATTTTAAGTTTTTTTTAATAATTAAAATAAAAAAATCATTTAAGTTTAGACTAGGAACTTAATTGAGTTTATAAAAAAGATTATACTAATTAGATAACTTATAATACATATTATGGCATAAAGACAATCTACTAATTTTTATGTTCTAAATTTACAATTTTCCCTTATTTCTACCTTTCCTTGGAACCAAATAAATTTTGGGACAATTTGCTAAATATACATAAAACAAACCAATATTAGGAATCTATCACTTTGCGTCAAAAAACTTCAAAAGACTATATCAAATTGGTAGTGGTATTTCCGCAAAGTGTGACAACAACTGATACCTAGATATTTAGAGTTGCTTTTTAAGGTAATAGGTTATTATTTATCCTAGGTGATTGTAATTATATCTTCATTACCATATATACCTGATTTTAAATCATAAAAATTTATCCCTCTAATAATTATTCTTCAAATTTATCCCTCTAATAATTATTCTTCAAATTTATCCCTCTAATAATTATTCTTCCTCATCGCTCTGTAATTCGTTTTCCTCCATATATGTTGACACTCACCATCTTTTGTCTCTTTCTCACCTCTTCAGTACACATTTATCATCCATTTTTTTCTGTGTATTGAAAATTTTTCTCAAATAATTGTTTTGGTTCTATGTTTAATACGGTATCGGAAAAATATTTTGATTTCATCATGTTCCGCTTGTCCTCATTTTGGAGATTCATTAGTAGTGAAATTGAAGCGGAAAGACAATTTATTGATATACTAGTGGTTTGCCCGCGTTTTACGCGGGGTGTTTGTTAAATTTACAACATAATATCAAATTTATTATAGAATTTAAGTTTTATATTGTAAATTAACACTTAGACATATACTCTGAAAAGATCATTTTCAGGTATTTTCAATTCAGAATTGTCATTTGTTTAAAAGAAGAGAATATTTATTGGATAAGTGTTAAGGTCATCGAAGCTTAGTGAAAATTATTAATTGGTGTATTTTAATGTATTTGGAAATTTAAATTAAATCAATTGTTATTGGTTCTATAATTTTGAAATTTATATTGAAATTATGTGTTATTGGTTTTATGATTTATAAATTATAACTCAAACTAATTGTTATTCAATTCTATAGATTTATGAGCTTGATTTCACAATGGTTTTTTTTTGTTAAAAATAAAGATATTCAAATTCGAGAGAAAATCTTGATTTGTAAATAGTAATTAAAATTCTTATGTTAAATTAGAAAATCTGTATAATTTACTTGAATTTGCAAATACTGTATGGATTTCTAAATAAATTAAAAATATAAACCAATAATATTGTGTATGTTATGTATTGTTAAAGTGTGCATAATCTTCTCTAATTTAATATGTTTTAAGTAATAGTGTAAAAGAAGGAATAATGCCAAATATAAGTTTGAATTTATTATGTATGAAAAAATCGTTTGAAAAAACTTACTTCTCATAGTAACATTTTGTTAATCAATTTATGTGTTAGAAGTAAAAGTGTGTACAACATTTTAATGATTCATAATGTAGTTTTGAAATCTTACAAAAAAACATAACTATAAATTGCTTATCTATCTATACGAAATTGATGAAACAAAAAACATGTTTTTTCCCTTCACAGACAACCACCTCAACAGTTAATAATATTATAAAATGGTTAATATCTAAAAAAGTCAGGACTGAGTTACCTAAATAAGAAGTTTAGAGTGTCAAATTTGAAATGCAATACTTAATGTGTCCACACTCTCAGGTTCATAAACAGAATTAAGATTTGTGGGCATCATAAGCAAGGAGATAAATGATAGTAAAACAAAATATCTAAAGATGTGCTCTTACAATTTTGTTATATCAAGTTTAGAATTTGTCAACCTGCAATATAATCCAAGACTCGTGAACTGCTTGCAGCTCTTGCGCTAGAAGACTTAGCCAAGGCTTCAACATCAAAGCGTCGTATTGTGAGAGTTTTATTTTTGTTTGGCTCAACACTAAACATTGTGATCGTTGAAGCTTCACTATCATCATTAGAAATGGGTCGCGTGCATTGTTCCTCATTCTGCTACAATCGTATATACCCTTTGTTAGTAAGCACGAAATATCCTATAATATGAAACTCCAGTCCATTAAAAAGTTTTGGTTTCTACGTATTGGTGAATGAAATTGTTAAGATGTAAGTATTCTCAAGTCTTTTGGTAGATATATATATATATATACAGAGAGAGAGAGAGACAAAGCTAACCTTGTTCAAAGCTATGTCTTTTGTCTAACTTGGTTCAAAGCTATGTCTTCCAATATAAGGTTCTTCTCGTGTTCTATGAACATCTTCGGAAAGCTCATAAGGGCAGTGTATATTTATTATAGATTTAGGAAACTTTGTTCTTGCAGGATTGGATGTTTGATTTGGGGTTGTTTGTTGATGATGGATATGTACTAATAAAATGTAAGTGTAATGATGATATTTGCATTGTATCTCGAGTTCACATACATGAAAGGCTACATTAACTTTTGTTTTGTTTTTCAATTGTTGACCCACAGTTGTTGATGTTTATTAGATATTGTGATGCCAATATTATTAATTTATAGTTTTAATGTATCTTAAACTCTCAAATACGAAAACAACCTTTATCATATAGTTTACCATATAACATATACCCACACCTTAAGTTATTTATCATTTTTATATGACCAAGAAAAAATTATAATACATTAATATAGTACATTTTTATGCACAGAAAAGAGTTTTTCAAAAGTATATATATATATATATATATATATATATTAAAATTTACAAATGCAAATTTCATGTTATGCTATTCAACCATTTGATGTATTGGGATTATGTACTTTAAGTGCAGGTGCAATTTTACATGTAAAACAATAAAATAACATCAAAATATGTTGAGGTTTTTAGAAAAAATTAAAATGGACTACTGTGTAAAAAACAAACAATAAATATTTTTTATATTTATGTAAACTTTGACACCCGGTCATTACTCTTTGGCCATGGCAGCCGTGGGCATCACTCCTTGCAGCTGAAGTTTCTCTAAACATCTCTTGGTAAAGCAGAGGGCGGTCAAAGGTGAAGCTTGTTAAGTAAGACATATTAGTATAAAAGCAGATGAGGTCGGTGACTTTGTATATTTTCGCTTAAAGTGAATGTCTGATTTCACTCACTTGTTGAATATAACTGTAGTGACCTTTAATGTTAATTCTGAATGCGTTGAAAGGTGCATATTATAAGTTTTTTAATATGCGGCAACTCTTGGCGTATTACTGCAGAAACAGTAAGAGCATGATGCGTTGTTAACCTGCACAGCGTTCTTGTGTAGAAGGTCAGTGAAGGAAGACATAGGAGATAGTAAGTGGTGGGCATATTAATGTACCACTAACAGATGTTATAACCAAATTTCATAGGCAGACGTGTGTAGCTGCTTCGATTAGAAGTTACACATATATATTTCGTGTTTAAGGTGGTTGTTTGAAGCTTGAATGTAGGCGTACATGTAAAATTTATCATGGCTAAAGTTGCTTAAGAAGAGTAATGAGAAGGTGGAATTCTCGTTTGGTTAACACACGAAGGTGTCACACGGCTGACTTTGCAAACTGAAGGATCATATTCGAGGCTCCAGTTTTTTTGGAACATTTGGGACATAAAATTTAGCACCACCCATTGATAGTTTCGATGGCCTCAACTTTACTGGTTTATAATGTTTGAGTCAGGAGAATGTATGTTAAGGTGGTTAGATTTGCTATGTACCAGTATCTACAAGTATTGTCTTCTCATAAAAACTCCCATCTTCCATCACTTGAGCCTCCTTCCAAAGAGACGTGCAGTGGATATAATCTTAGGCTTTATTTGACTATCGCTTGCAAGGAAGGTTCGGTATGTCAGTTTCTTGAATCAATCTTTGATTTAAAAAAAAAACACTTTGAACCTTATATAGACCAAGCCAATATCTGCAATTTTGTTTCTAAGAGACTAAAAAAATATTCCTTGTATCTTCTCACTATGCTTACACAATAGTAAGCTTAGAAACATATACCTAGCAACAAAGGCTGGGAACGTTTTGCAGAAGTCAAGTTCTTCAGAATAAGCCAGCTTCCAAGTAAACATTCACCTGCAAAACAAAAGCAGACAATATGTAAGGAAATTCAAGCAGAGAGGTAATGTCTCAGTAATCATTAATAACCATAACCAGTGAAGATTTTGTAAATTCACTATCTTTCTTGAAATTAAAATAGAGAAAGACATGAATAATCTTAATATTAGAGATTTTTCTGGCTGTTTGGAAGCCTTATCAGTTATCATCATCTTCAAAACACCACATGCATAGAAAAAGAAGAGTCAGTGTTTTTGATATCAAAGTTGCAATACGTTCATCTAAAGATGAACAGCGGCGGTGATTTCAACAAATTTGATCAGATCGGTGAAGAGGATAGCGATGGTGGAGCTTGAAGTGGTGGTTCAAACCCGCTTAACTCGTACTATGATCTCTCTTTATGGAGGTGGTTGGAAGTGTAAGCGATGAAAATAAGTGAGTTTTTCATGTCTAGAGATCGATATCAGGCAAGCTACGAGAAAGTTACATACTCACATGTTATTTAATGAGATTTAGTGGGATGAGTGGCAATGAAACCATAATTCCGGGACTTGATTAGATAGCATCAATGCATACGAATGCGTTACAGTAGAAGCTTCTTTGAGTAGAGGAAAGGAAGGGGCAGCAAGACAAATGGGATGCTAGGGTTAAAAATATCCTAACTTACCAATTAGAAGCAGTTTAGAATCTGTGGAGCAAAGTGGCGTCTCTTCTTTCGGACTAGATCATCTAATGGCGTCTTTTCACTCTCTCCTCTCTCTCTTCTTTCTAGTTCTAAAAAGGAGGGCTTATTAATTAGAGAGAATAGAGAAACATGTTAGTATGTCTAAGCTCTGACAAAAAAACCTGACCCAAGATTATGTAGGTGAGTAGGGTGATAGGATTATGGTCAGTTCATGCTATATGAATGGGGTAGTTTGCAAATTATGGTCGAAATGGTGTATATACACCCTAATAATTTTTTCATAATTTTTTCTAGGGAATCTGAGGTCACTTTCTAACTTATTAATTTTAAACCCTTTGGCCATCCATTTTTTAACCCTCAACTATTTTATTAATAAGACAACCTCTGAACTAAAGTCTGTTAGTATAATTACTTTTAAGAACGTTTAATCCCTAGACAGCTTCGTCAACAACAAAAGTGTTGTTTTAACAAAACAACATGTTGTCAAAATTCTACAAGTGAAACAACAAGGTGTCTTAATCTTTAGTCAAAAACAACAAGGCATTTTCAGGAAACAGATGGAATCAGTCATCATCATAATATATTAATAACTAACCTAAGAAAGCAGATCTTCAATTCTAAAAACTTAAGACATGAACGTGACCAAGCATTATCATTGTCATTCCTTAGTTTCTGCGAACAAACTTCAATTATTTTATACGATCAATAAAACTTTAGAACTTGAATAAGCTGGAAAGGAATTTTAAAACTAAATCTTCTAATCTAAAAAAACATCTTCTATTATCTTTTGTTTTACCAACAACATAGATCAAACTAACATAATTTTATCATAAAAACAGAGCATCGTATTCTACCAAAAAAATCAGAGCATTGTATACCAAAAAAGCAGAGCATTATAAAGTGTAACATAGTTTCACCAAGACAAATGGACATCATAAAAGGCATAATGTAAGTATTTTTGTAATAAATATATTTGCCTCGTCGTTTGTTCATTTAATTGGCATAAAAGCAAATTTTGTTTTGGGTTTAACGTTGCCAAGGATGGAAAGTCAATATTTCTAACATTTTTTAATCAAGGAATTATTTCGTTATAAAAATAACTTAAGGGTTAAAAAACATAAGGGCCTATAGTTGAGGGTTTGTTTCATTAAAATCCCTTTTCCCTAATAGCTTGATAAGGATTTTCCTGTATCATAGCTCCCGTATGTTAGAAACCCACTTTGAAATCAGAATGTTCTCTTGGTGAGACAAACAAAGAATAACTTGAGTGTAAATATATTATTACGAAGAATATGATGCACATTTGACATTCCTTCCTTTCCGGAAAATTGGTTAAATGATAAAAGTTTGGTTTCCTTGATAAGTTAAGAACAAATAGTTAACTTACACGGGAATTTATCCTTTGCGTCATACAAATTATGATGATCAATATTAACACAAGAAAAATTCTTTGAGTATAGTTTTCATGTAAACAAAGAATAATATAATAAAGTTATCACATCATAGTATTATATAAATAAAAACTACGTGAACATATGCATATATAAAGAAAGCTCTCATCATTTAGAAACCAATAAAAAACTCTAGAAAACGCTAATAAAGTAAACACACACACATATATATATATATATATATTTATTTTTTTATGTCATCTATGGAAGTACTTAAGAAAGTTTATGCATTGTATCCAACTCGTGGGCTAAAATGCGACGGTTGCAACCTTGGCGAAAGCTACTACAGTGATGGTTATCGTTGTTTGCGTTCTGGGCTCTTTTTTCACAGAGACTGTGCTAATTCTAGCCTAGAGATTCACAACCTTTATCATCCCCAACATTCTTTGAAAATTGAGGTACGTGCAAAAAACAAGAATGTGCATGGAAAATGCCAACTTTGTAGAAGTAATTTGCCAAAAATGTATTATTATTGTTCTATATGTGATTTCGCCATCGATTTGATATGCGTGAAAAAAGAAGTTATGATAGAGATTGAAGATTCAAAGAACCATGAGCATCCATTATCCCTTGTTCCTGAGATGGTTAACTTTACTTGTCATCTATGCGAAGTACTTGATGATCGGTTTCCTTTTGTATGTAATTTATGTGATTTGAGTTTTCACCAAGATTGTGCTGAATCCATACCAGAGATCAACTATCCTTGTCATCCTCAACACCCCCTCAAGCGTTTCACGCATGTTCCAAGTCGCACCGGTGGAAAATGTTGCTTGTGTGGGAACAAGCTTCGTAACATGTTTTATCATTGTTCAGTTTGCAAATTTAGTGTGGATGTCAACTGTGTGAAGAATCCACCTCCTTTCAGTCTTTTCCAGCCTAAGGCTCATGAGCATCAAATCATTCTTATGCCGCAAAGAAGTTTTATTTGTAATGCTTGTGGAATGGATGATGACCCAAATCCTTATGTATGTCCCCAATGCAATTTCATGATCCATAGAAATTGTGTTGATAAACCACGCGTCATAAAAATCAATCATCATGACCACCGCATTTATTACAATCATTATCTTGATTCTGATGATTTGGAATGTGGAGTGTGTCAAAAAGAGATAAAATGGACGTGTGGAGCTTATTCTTGTCTGAAGTGTCAGGATTTTGCAGTTCATCTAAGATGTGCCACAAAGTTTGGGATCTGGGATGGGATTGAACTTGAAGGGATACCAGAAACAAATATCGAGCTTAAGTCATATGAGGTGGTTGAAGAGGGACTTATAAAGCATTCCAGTCATGAGAACCATGTTTTGAAGCTCAAAAAAGAAAGTGATGCTGATTATGAAGGCATAGTTTGTGAAGTATGTGTCTATCCTGTATTTTGTGGTCCATTCTACAGTTGCACAGTGTGTGATAATTATATTATTCATCAGAAATGTGCCCATCTCCCAAAAAAGAAAATGGATTCTTTCTACAAGATGGAGATTACTCTATTACCATGTGACAGAATGGAAACAATATTAGGGCTTTGTGAAGTTTGTCAACACTTCTTTCAGGGTTTTCGGTACACAACTAAGGATGATATGACTCTTGATGTGCGATGTGGTTCTATATCCGAACCTTTCTTTCATGAAAGCCATCCTCATCATCCCTTGTACATCGACTTTGCAGGTAATAAAACTTGTAAGGCTTGTGGAGATGAGACAACTTTCATTTTGAGCTGCCAGGAGTGCGGATATTATTTGGACACTAAGTGTCCTTTCTTACCAAATAAGGTGAAGCACAAAAATGATGAGAATCATTTTCTATTTCTCTGCTACAGCGAAAAACCGAGTGACCAATACTTCTGTGAAATTTGCGAGGAAGAACTAAACCCGGAGAAGTGGTTCTATAGATGTGATGAGTGTTGCATTACATTTCATATCAAATGTACAGTCGGAGACTTAATTAGTCTAAAACAAATAGTTGATGTTGAGCCAGTCAAATTGGAGGTGATACAAAACATTCATATGACGAGGTTAGTTTGTAATGTATGTCTTTCTCGCTGCCACTTTCCCTACATGCTGAAGTGTTTTTTTCCTCTGGGTGTGGAAACTCTTTGTTCTTTCCAATGCCTTCGGAAAAAGTATATTCTACAGTATGAATTGTCAACTGAGTGTTAATTATTTAATATCTTAAATTATAAGAAACGAAAAATAAATGTGTTTTCATAATATTTTATCATAATAAGTTGTTATTTTTGGTATGTATTTTGTTACGAAATAGTATTTCTCATCTAATACAGTTTATCTAATAAGCCTTTTGAGGAAAATTAAGAATAAAACTAAACCAAAAGTATGGTTTTCATATTAATGAAAATGATCGAGTTTGTCGCTCAAATATAAATGAAACCATGTGTTTGGGGATACGAGGAATATGATCAAACTAACATGAAATATGAAATCTTTTTACTGGTGTAAAATAAAATAATGAAAATAGGAAATCCAATAAAAACAAGTAAATAACGAGTTTGGTTAATAGAATGTGAGAAAACCCTAAGCTTTTGGATTTATCATAGGAAACATGAATTTCACTGACTCAGATTGTTAGTTAGAAAAAGAGTTAAGAATTTTTTTTGTTTTAACTCAAATAATAGTTCGAGTTGCGGTTAATGCAGGTTTTGTATTCCTTTTCAATTTATAATAGTGTTGGTAGCAATTATATATATAAAATAGATATTGGTTTCCCGTTTAAAATTTTGGCATATCAATTGAATACAGTTTTCGAGTTTGAGACCAAAACAAATATAACGTCCGGTAAGATAACAATTAAAAACTCACCTTCATATTATGAAAAGAAGATCCAAAAAACTTCCGGGAATTCATAAAGATAAAATCTATTGATCTTCCTGGATATAAACACGAATTTCTTAGAACCTTCGAGTTCTCAAGATAAAATTTACTAATGTTCTGGTCTCAAAATACAAATTCTTTAAAACCTCTGAATTTTGAAGGAAAAATTCACAAGAACTTGGGGTTTTTACGTGACAGATTTTGACACTTTCAGGTAGTACGGCGAAGATATAGTCTTTAAGCTTTCAACAATTGTGAAAACCCTGATCTTTTACTATTTATTATGATAAACTTATCTCTAGTGACTCTCCGGTCCCAAAAGAAATTAAATTTGCTAGGCACAAATATTTTCCTAATATCTACTTTCACATTAGAAAGGAGAAGACGTCTAATCTGTTAAAACACGTTCTTCTTGTGATGGACGACGTGGACGGTGACGGCGTGGATGGTGAAGGCATGGACGGTGATGTTAGGCAGCCGAAAGATTAGACAATGGTTTTGTCAAAGATTGGGAGCTCACCAACCTCTTCTTCATCTCTATATAAGGAGAGCCATGGTAAACCATTTTGCCATCCCAAAAATCACAGAGAGAAAGAGTGAATAAGAAGAGGAAGAGTGAATAAGAAGAGGAACGTGAGAGAGAAAAGAAAGAAAAAAAAAGTTTTTTTCTTGAGATAATTTCTTGCGGGTATTTGGGATCGGGCGAGAGAAAATTATTTAAGAGAGTTTGGGTATTTTTCTTCTGTTATAACGAGAGAATCATTTATCAGTTTTCTTCGTTATAATTGAGAGGTTGTAACTCCTATTATTTTTTCTCGGAATAAATTTTTCTACCTTGCCGTGGTTTTTACCCTTTGGGGTTTTCCACGTTAAATCCGGTGTTCCATTTATTATACTATTTCTCAAATTATTAGCTGCGACCATGCTCTATGCGGTCCGATTTCTACAACAAGTGGTATCAGAGCATAGGTTCTGAAAGAAGCAATGGCGGCAAAATTTGAGATCGAGAAATTCAACGGCAGTAATTAGCATTGTGGAAGTTGAAGATGAAAGCTATCTTGAGAAAAGATGGTTGCTTAGCGGCCATTAGTGCAAGACCGGCTAGATACATAGATGACGATAAGTGGAACGAGATGGATGGGAACGCTATTGCAAATCTTCATCTGGCCCTTGCAGATGGAGTGTTGTCAAGCATAGAGGAGAAGAAGACTGCAAAGGAGATATGGGATCACCTTGCAAAATTCTACGAGGCCAAATCGTTGCACAATAAAATTTTCCTTAAGAGGAAGCTTTATACTCTTCGGATGGTAGAATCTACTTCAGTGACGGAGCACATCAACACCTTGAATACTTTGTTTTCTCAATTCACTTCGTTGAGTTATAAAGTAGAATCACAGGAACGTGCTGAGCTTCTACTTCAAAGTCTACCAGATTCATATGATCAACTCATCATCAACTTAACAAATAATGCCTCCACCGACAATCTAGTCTTTGACGATGTTGCAGCTGCAGTTCTAGAAGAAGAAAGTCAGCGCTAGAGTAAAGAAGACAGACGAGAAAATTCACAAGTAGAGGCATTGACAGTTATGAGAGGGAGATCAATGGAGCATGGCTCAAGTGGGAGTCACAAACATGGTAAATCAAAGTCAAGAAGTAAGAATATTTATAAATGCTACCACTGTGGCAAGAAGGGTCACTTGAAGAAGGATTGTTGGGAATTAAAGAATTCCAACCCTCAAGGAAATGTTGCAAACACTTCAGATAATGGAATAGCCTTGTGTTGTGAAGCAGCAATTTCAAGCGAAAATAGGAGAAGGTTCGCTGATATATGGTTGTTCGAATATGGAGCTACATATCACATGACCTCTAGAAGAGATTGGTTCCATCAATATGAACCCATCTGTGGAGGATCTGTGTACAATTGCAATGATCATGAACTTAAGATTGTTGGTACTGGATCCATTCAACTGAAGATGTATGATGGTACAGTTCATACTATTCATGAGGTGCGACACGTGGAAGGCCTAAAAAGAATTTATTATCTGTAGGGCAACTTGATGATCTTGGTTGCAAAGTTAAAGTCGAGAATGTAAGTCTAAAAGTAATTAGAGGAGCACTTGTGCTTATGAAAAGAGAGAAAATAGCTGCGAAGTTATACATGTTAAAAGGAGAAACTCTGTCAGAATCATAAGCATCCGTAGCTTCAAGTTGTTCCAGTGAGAAGGCTACAACACTGTGGCATCAGAAACTTGGGCATATGTCAGAACAAGGCATGAAAATTCTTGCAGAGAAGAAGTTACTTCTGAGTCTCACAAAGATATCACTATCCTTTTGTGAGCATTGTATTACAAGCAAGCAACATCAGTTGAAGTTTAGCACATCGAATTCTAGAAGTAAAATGGTTCTAGAATTGGTTCACTCTGATGTGTGGCAAACACCAATTATATCACTAGGAGGAGCGAAATACTTTGTCTTTAATCGATGACTACTCCAGGAGATGTTGGGTGTATCCTATCAAGAGTAAGGCGAATGTGTTTTCAGTTTTCAAAGTTTTCAAAGCACGGATGGAACTCGAATCTGAGAAGAAGATCAAATGTTTGAGGTTAGATAATGGAGGTGAATACGCTAGTGATGCATTTATCAAATTCTGTAAAGCAGAGGGCATCAAAAGGCAGTTCACTACATCATGCACTCCTCAACAAAATGGAGTTGCAGAGCGGATGAACAAGACTCTGTTAGAAAGAACAAGAGCAATGTTGGGAGCTGCAAGCTTACAGAAGAAATTATGGGCAGAGGTAGTCAACACCGCCTGTTATGTGATAAATCGATCGTCATCAACTGCAATTGGTTAAAGACACCGATGGAGATGTGGACAAGTTAGCCAGTAGACTAATCAGACCTCTATATATTTGGGAGCCTAGTGTACGTTATGTACAATACACAAGAAACTACAAAACTAGATCCAAAATCTAGATGGTGCTTATTCTTGGGATATGCTGATGGAGTGAAGGGGTATCGCCTGTGGGATCCCAATGCCCACAAGGTTATAATCTGTAGGGATGTTATCTTCAAAGAAGATAAAAAGATAGAAGAAGAAAATAGCAGTTCAAAAGAAATGTCAGAAATTGTAGCAGTACAAGTGGAAAAGGAGAATTCTTCTGAAGCAACACCAGAACATGAGGAAGAAGAACCTGACGAGTTGGAAGAAGAACTTGGTAAAGAAAAACGTGTAAGAACTACACCAGCTTGGCATGAAGACTATGATATGAGTTGCAATGTTTCATTTTGTCTTTTAACTGAGGACGGAGAGCCATCAAATCTTCAAGAAGCAATGAGCAGTCCAGATGTAGGTCAGTGGATGGAAGCAATACAAGAAGAAATTGAAGCTCTACATAAGAATAAAACTTAGGAGCTCGTACCATTACTACCAGGAAGAAAAGCCATTGGAAACAAATGGGTCTACAAGATCAAGAGAAATGGTGATGACCAAGTGGAGCAGTATCGTGCTAGACTGCTGGTGAAAGGATATGCTCAGAAAGAAGGCATTGATTTCAATGAAATCTTTCCACCTGTGGTTCGACTTACAACCGTTCAGATACTGTTGGCAATGTGTGCTACATTTGACATACATCTAGAGCAGTTAGATGTGAAGACAACTTTTCTTCATGGAGATCTTGAGAAAGAAATTTACATGTTCCAACCAGAAGGTTTTGAAGAAAAAGAAAAGGAGAACTTGGTTTGCAAGTTGAAAAAATCTATGTACGGTCTAAAGCAGGCGACAAGATGTTGCTACAAGAGATTTGATTCCTTCATTATAGCCTTGGATACAGCAGACTTAATGCAGACCCTTGTGCATATTTTAAGAGGTTTGGTGAAAGAGATTTCATTACTCTATTGTTGTATGTAGACGACATGTTGATAGCAGGCCCCAACAATGATCGTATCAATGAATTGAAGGCACAATTGGCTAGGGAGTTTGAGATGAAGGACTTGGGACCAGCAAACAAGATTCTAGGGATGCAAATTCACCGAGACAAAAATAATAGGAAGATTTGGCTTTCACAGAAAAATTATTTGAAGAAAATCTTGCGGAGGTTCAACATGCAAGATTGTAAACCAGTCTCTACCCCACTTCCTATTAATTTCAAGTTATCCTCCAGTATGAGTCCTCGCAATGAAAAAGGAAGGATGGAAATGTCTCGAGTACCGTATGCATCAGCAGTGGGAAGCTTAGTGTTCGCAATGATTTGTACACGACCAGACATTGCACAAGCAGTGGGAGTAGTAAGTCGGTACATGGCGAATCCTGGTAAAGAGCACTGGAATGCCGTAAAGAGGATCCTAAGATACATTAAGGGTACCTCGGATGTTGCATTATGTTATGGAGGATCAGACTTTGTTGTCAGAGGCTATGTTGATTCAGATTATGCAGGCGATCTGGATAAAAACAAATCCACAACCGGATATGTGTTTGCACTTGCTATCGGTCCGTAAGTTGGGTTTCAAAACTATAGTCAATTGTGGCTACGTCAACAACCGAAGCAGAATATGTAGCAGCTACACAAGCAAGTAAAGAGGCAATGTGGTTGAAGATGGTAATGGAGGAACTCGGACACAAACAAGAGAAAATTTCTCTCTTTTGTGACAGTCAGAGTGCCATGCATCTAGCAAGGAATCCAGCCTTTCATTCAAAAACCAAGCACATACGAGTCCAGTATCACTTCGTTCGTGAGAAAGTGGAAGAGGGAACGGTGGATATGCAGAAGATTCATACGAAAGAAAACGTAGCAGATTTTATGACGAAAGCAGTCACTATTGACAAATTTATTTGGTGTCAATCCTCTTGTGGCTTGATGGAGACGTAAGCAACGTGGAATGACAAGGTAGAAAGAATGGTGTGAAGATCCGATTGATCCTCAATCAAATCTTCAAGTGGGAGATTGTTAAAACACGTTCTTCTTGTGATGGACGGCGTGGACGGTGACGGCGTGGACGGTGATGTTAGGCAGCCGAAAGATTAGACAATGGTTTTGTCAATGATTGTGAGCTCACCAACCCCTTCTTCATCTCTATATAAGGAGAGCCATGGTAAACCATTTTGCCATCCCAAAAATCACAGAGAGAAAGAATGAAGAAGAAGAGGAACGTGAGAGAGAGAAGAAAGAAAAAAAAGTTTTTTTTCTTGAGATAATTTTTTGCGGGTATTTGGGATTGGGCGAGGGAAAAATATTTAAGAGAGTTTGGGTACTTTTCTCCTGGTATAACGAGAGAATCATTTATCAGTCCATTATAGTTGAGAGATTGTAACTTCTATTATTTTTTCTCGGAATAAATTCTTCTACCTTGTCCGTGGTTTTTACTCTTTGGAGTTTTTTACGTTAAATCCGGTGTTCCATTTATTACACTATTTCTCAATTTATTAGCTGCGACCTTGCTCTATCCGGTCTGATTTCTACAACATAATCTCCACACGACTACTACATGCTGCAAAACTCTACCTAGTTTGAAAGACATACATCCCAAACGAGTCAAATTGATAGGCAAAAAAACTCACTGGAGGCGGTAAGAAAAAACGGAAAATGCAAGAAGTATAACAAACATAAGTATAAATTAAAGACCATGAAGGGACCAAACGTTGTTATCCAAAATAAAAAGGGCATGGAGGCCAACCAAGAGTTCAAAAAATTCACGAAAGACCAAACAACAACAATCCTAACTAGGGACATGTAACTAGTCCAAAAAATGAGCGGGAGCCATAATCAGTATACCAAAACGGATAAAGATCCCTAAGCACAAAGCCAACCAAACTTGTCTGTTATGTCTACCTCCGCGGTGGGATCTCCAAGAATCCTAGGCTATTCTTCAGATTTTGGAAGATCTGAACCCTTAAGCTCAACCTCCACTATCATCACTGTCTTATTGATCTAGCTCTACTGCCGGCTTCCAGCTTTCAGTATGTTGTTTCAGCTATTTTCTCATCGGTTCTCAGCGAATCACAATCCGGACACCATTGACTGCCATCACCATTTAATTGTACAAAATCTCAACAGCCATCTGCATATTGACCATCTCCTCTCGCAAGCCTTTGAGCTCCTGCCTCAAGGCAACTTTCTCCCCAGTCAACATATGTCCAGCTTCATCACATGCCTTCACCTTCCGCATGAGGTTCCTGACCTCTTTATTCGGGTGATGCACATATCCTTCTCCTTCACCAGCTATTGGTACCAATCATCCACTTCTTACTGATTGGTTGATATGGCCTTGGTTAGGCGTTTGCTCCTGGATCACTTGAAGGGATGGATGATGGGTTGTCCGAGGCTACTAGAACTCTGGTTTGGACGATGAACTTGGCTTCAAGCGTTGGATCAGCTTAAAGTTGTTATGGCTTCCTTCAAACCAAGTTTATCTCGTTGGTGTTTGAAGTGCTTCATGTTGGAAATCTCTTTCCCTTAGGTGAGGCTCGATGCTTAGGCTCTGCACAAAGAAGATAGTAACTTAGACGATTTGTGGCTTAAAGTTTTTTTATTGAAAAATGTTGTGTTTTGCTTTCAGCCGTCTACAAGCTTTATATAAAAGCCCTAGGCTACAAAAACCCCTAAGATCTATCCTAATTCTACTTGCTTTTGGTTTACAAAAATCAAATCAAATAAAAGAAATCCTCGATTACATGGGATTTGATTTAGATCACATGTGATCTTCTTCAGCGGCCAAGAGATTGATCCATATCTTTGATCCCTCGTCCAGATTAGTGCTTATTCTCTCCTTGGCTTGCACGAGATGGATCATTGTCTTCAGAGCAGCTTCAAAATGGGCTTTAGTCTTTGATCTTGTTGTTGGCCCAGTCGAAAAGGTAAGTGGATCACAAGTTAGATCAGTGGGCTCTTCTTGGGTCGAATGGGTTGAGTCTCGACCATCACTCCTTTGGGCTTGATTCTCACAAGTGTTGTCAAGCCCACTTCGTGCCTTAGTCATATTTTGGCGATGAAAAGCTTCCCATTGCGCCATCAACTCCTCTAGGTCGTCCTCATTTGAGCTCAGCCACTCCTTGGCCGATGTTGCATTGCATCTTCCTCGTCCAGCTCGTCCTCTGATTCCGGTGTACCGTTTCCTCCATCCTCCGTCTTCATTAGTTCATCTAAGTGACCAATTTATTGTCCACAAGATGGTAGTTCAACCATGTTGAGAGTGGATGGATCTACTGGTTTTGCATTGGTTTGTTCCTCCAGTTCCTCCAACACATTTGTTTTGCTCATGGGCACATCATTCCATCCTTCTTTGAAAGGATTTGACCTCAAATCCGAATCATTTGAACAAAAGGACTTAAGTCAGACACATTGAATGTTGAACTGATAGAATACTTACCTTGGAGGTCAAGTTGGTAAGCATTGTTGCTGAGCCTCTTTAGGACTTCGAATGGTCCATCCTTCCTTGGCATTAGTTTAGATTTCCTTTCAGTTGGAAACCTTTCTTTCCTTAGGTGAATCCAAACCATATCTCCTGGCTCAAAGATCACCTCACGCCTGCCCTTGTTGGCCTTTCTAGCATACACTTTGGTTCTCTCCTCAATGTCTCTTCTCACCTGCTCATGTAAAGATTTAACAAACTTTTATTTGTGGTGCCATCAAGGTTATATTGCTCTTTCAAAGGCAGTGACATCAAATCAAGAGGTGACAAAGGATTGAAGCCATAAACAACCATGAAAGGAAATTGATTTGTTTCCGAATGCATGAACCTATTGTAAGCAAATTCAACATGAGGAAAGTAGTCCTCCCAAGTTCTTATTTTCTTTTTGATTATGGCACGCAGAAGAGTGGACAAGCTTCTGTTAACTACCTCAGTCTGCCCATCAGTTTGAGGATGACAAGTGGTGGAAAACAATAATAGCTTAGTCCCTAGTTTACTCCACAATTTTTTTCCAGAAATGACTAAGGAACTTAGAATCTGTATCAGAAACTATTGTCCTAGGCATGTCATGCAACCTAACAACATCCCTAAAGAATAGATCAACTATCAAGGATGCATCATCAGTCTTATGGCATGTAGTGAAGTGAGCAATTTTGGAAAACCTATATACAACCACAAAGAAGTTATCTTGTCATTTCCTGGTCCTAGGCAATACTAAGACAAAGTCCATAGAGATATCTATCCACGGATGGTTTGGTATGGGAAGGGGGGTATACAAACCTGTAGGCTGGACTGTGGACTTAGCCTGTTTGCACACGACACACTTGGAACAAATCTTTTCCACATCTTTCTTCATGTTTGGCCAATGGAAGTGTTCATGTAGTGTAATTAGTGTCTTAGCCACACCAAAATGTCCCATTAAGCCACCTTCATGAGCCTCCATGACATACATCTCTCTCAAAGAAGAACATGGAACACACAAGCGGTTATCAAAGAATAAGAAACCTTTTACTTGATAGAACCTACCACTAGCATGTTTCTCAGTCTCTTTGTATTTCACTTGAAAGTCAGGGCCATTTTTATAACAAGACTTCAAGTGTTCAAACCCCAATAGCTTAGTTTCCAGAGAAGAAAGTAGAGTATACCTTATGGAGAGTGCATCAGCAACCACACTCTCCTTACCTTGCTTGTATTGGATGACATAGGGAAAGGTCTCAATGAATTCAACCCACCTTGCATGTCGTTTGTTCAGCTTTTGTTGTCCCTTTAGATGTCTACTGGTGATCAGTAAGGATCACAAACTCCTTTGGCCAAAGGTAGTGCTGCCAAGTTTGGAGTGCTCTTACTAGGGCATAGAGTTCTTTGTCGTATGTGGGATAGTTCAAGGTTGCTCCTCCTAGTTTCTCACTAAAACAGGCAATGGGCCTTTTCTCCTGCATCAAAACAACTCCAACTCCCATTCCAGATGCATCACATTCAATCTCAAATGTCTTAAGAAAGTCATGAAGCATCAACAATGGAGAATTAGACAACTTACCTTTAAGCAATTGGAATGCTAGTTCTTGCTCCGGACCCTAGGTGAATCCCACACTCTTTTTGCTTACCTCAGTCAAGGGGGCAGCTATAAAACTGAAATCCTTCACAAACCATCGGTAGAACCCAGAAAGCCCATGAAAGCTTCTGACCTCTCCAATGGTTTTAGGGGTTGGCCAGTCTCGAATGGCCTTGGCCTTCTCTTTATCAACCTGCACACCTTGTGCTGAAACAACAAAGCTTAAGAAGACAATGCTATTTGTTCCAAATGAACACTTTTTGTGGTTAGCAAACAATGTTTCCTTCCTAAGTACTTCTAGGAACTTTCTCAAGTGTTCGACTTGTTCTGTCATGGTCTTGCTATATACTAATATGTCATCAAAGTACACGACCACAAATCTGTCTATGTATGCTCTAAGAACATGATTCATCAACCTCATAAACGTACTAGGAGCATTGGTTAAGCAAAAGGCATTACCAGCCACTCATACAATCCTAGTTTTGTTTTAAAGGCATTTTTCCACTCATCTCCTTCTTTCATCCTAATCTGATGGTACCCACTTTTCAAATCTATTTTAGAGAACACACACGAACCATGTAGCTCATCTAGCATGTCATCTGATCGTGGGATAGGATGCATATACTTAATGGTGATGTTGTTAATTTCCCTACAATCTACACACATCCTCCAACTACCATCCTTTTTGGGTACTATTAGGACAGAGACAACACAAGGACTCATACTCTCTCGAATATGTCCCTTCTCTAAGAGCTCATTTACCTGCTTCTGAAGTTCCTTGGTTTCTACAGGGTTGGTCCTGTAAACTGGTCGATTGGGAAGTGTGGCTGATGGCACGAAATCAATATGATGCTCAATCCCTCTGATAGGTGGTAAACCTATGGGATTATCTTCAGGAAACACATCTTGTAACTCCTGCAAAAGTAACTCAATAGCTCTCGGAATAACCGGATAAAGGTTAGTAGAAGAAGCCAACAACTCCTTGTAGATCACTAGGATCATATCTTGTTGTTCAAACAAAGCTTTCTTAGTGTCACTTGAAGTAGCCATAATTAAGGAAAAAAGTTCTTTACCTGAGTTTTGGCATGGTCCTCTTCTCTCCTTTTCTTGAGTTGAAGCTAGTCTTGGTGCACCTCCGTTGCGGATAGGGGTACAAAGGTGATCTGCTTCTCTCCATGTATAAAGGATTGTCGATTGGTAAAGCCATCATGGACGGCTCTCCTGTCGAATGCCATGGTCGTCCAAGCAGGATGTGACTAGCATCCATGGGTAGGACATCACAAATAACCTCATCCTGGTATTTCCCAATATTAATTTGTACTTTGACTTGCTTGAGTACTCGCATGTCACCATCCTCATTAAGGCAATGGAGAGTGTATGGCTTTGGGTGGTCTTGGACCTTGAGGTTTAGCTTCTTGACTAAGGTCTCACTTGCCACATTCGTACAAAACTTGCCACATTCGTACAACTCCCTCCATCTATGATGAGGCTACACACTAGGTTATGAACCAGGCAATGTGTGTGGAACAAGTTTTCCCTTTGCTCTTGGTCTACTGTCTTAGGTTGAGTTTGTAAGGCACGCCTTATGACCAAAATTTCCCCTTGAGCTGGGTACTCTATTGATTCATCCTCCTCTGACTCCTCATTAGCTTTGTCGTCCTCAGGGACAACATCTCCATTGTCTAGGATTATCATGACCTTCTTGCTAGTACACTCATTAGGTTAGTGTCCATAGCCTTGACACTTGAAGCATTTGACATTCCTGGACCGAGTAGGTGTTGTTGGTCCTTTTCCTTTTTAAAGTTTAGATGCTCTAGATTGTTGTGTGCTTTCCTTTGGTCTAGGAAACTTATCATCCTTTGAATAAGACGGCTTGGATTGGGAACCATAATGATTCCGAGTGTAGCTTTTTCTCTAGAGTTGTTGCTCTATCAAAATGGCTTTGTGTAGCAACTCATCCACGTGAGCATACTCTTGCATCTCCAGCCGGTCTTGTAGTTCTCTATTTAGACCTCCTTGAAAGCGTGCCATGGTAGCTTCCATGTCCTTATCAATCTCTGCTTTCCTTATGAGAGTCTCCATCTCTTGGTAGTAGTCCTCTACCCCTTTGGTTCCTTGGGTTAACCGCCTTAGTTTTGGATGAAGATCTCGTCCATAGTGACTAGGTACGAATCTCCTTCTCATGATTGTCTTCATCTCAAACCAGGAAGTGATTTGTGGCTCTCCATTGCGCCTTCGGGTGGAAGCCAGCTGCTCCCACCAGTTGATATCATAGCCACAAAACTCGGTGGCTGCCAAGGGAACCTTCTTCTCTTCCGTGTAGTGCTGACAGTTGAACACTAGTTCCAGCTTCTTTTCCCATTTCAAGTAAGCATCAGGGTCATTCTTTCCATGGAAAGGTGGAATACGGAGTTTGAGGCTTCCAAGGTTGTCCTCAGCTTGCGGCCTTCGGTTATGAAGTCAGTTGTGTCGGCCAGCGTGTGATCCAACATCACTACCATCCGAGTACTCGGCTTGTTCGACCTCTTCCTCAATCTGTGGTCCTCTCCTGGCCCGGATAGGTACTCTAGCTGCAAATCCTACTGCTCCTTCAGCCCTACCTGCATTCACATTAACTTCAGGTTGGGTAAGATGTTAGCATAGATTTGTTCAGCATGCCCTCAGAGATTTCTAGTTATACTAGTAACAACAGCTTCCAGTTGAAGCTGATTAAGGTTAACTGTGGGAATGGCTGGTAGATCTCTAGCTTCTTCTTCCCTTTCTTCCGCCATGGTAACCTGAAATAGTTAGCTAACAAGACAAGTTAAAAATCTCTCTCTCGGTAGCATAAACCTCTGTGTTCATTCATTCATCCAACACATTTGTTCTGTCCATGGGCACATCATTGGTAGCATAAACCTCGGTGTTCATTCATTCCCCAAAATAGTGCAGCTGAGACACTACCTTCGATAGAAGATGTATTAGAAACGTAAGAAAACATAGTGTGGGAATCAAAATTCGCATTGTCGATTTTCGTAAAATAAGGAAAGTCAGGAAACCCTAATTTTCCCAGAGAACTCGGATTACACAAATACGAAAAAGACAACAATAACAGAATATCGATGGTAAGTTGCACGGGTTTGTTTTATTAATTGACGAGAACAAAGTTTACAATATTTGCTGAAATCAAGATGAATAGAGAACTTTTAACAAAGAGAATCGTAGAACATAAGCGGAGAAACGTTCTAAGTATGACTTTGCTAGTCTAGCCACCTAAGTTCTAAATCTTTCTAAGCTAACAAGCACTCTATAGGTCTCAATCTTTGGATGCCAACGCCTTTTGCTTTAGTTTCCCTTATATATGCCTTCTACGTTGGTCATCCTTTCCTTTTCTGCCCCTAGGTCAAGTTTATTGATTTGCATAAATATTCCATTTTCCCGATCTTCGTGTTAATCTGCTGAAACTTGACATTTATCTCTTCCTGTGAATAATGGAAAGACCGTCATAGTGACCTTGGGCTCAATTTCTTCTGAAACCATAAATGGGCTCCTAGCCGCATTTTAGGCCGTTTCGGGCCGTGTCTTGATTTTGAGCGTTTTTACGATTTCTCCGAGAGAAAACCTTTGGTACGATATTGGTTTCACAAGTAATTCAAATTACTCGTATAGTCGAGGTGATTTTCTTAAGTCAACCGTTACTGTTTTATACGAACAATTTGAATTCATACAAGAAAGCAAATCTTTGCAGTTTTTATCGCAAAGCTTTAATGGTAACTCTAATTGAGACGAGAGAAGTGTGACCGAGGTTCAAAGAAGCACTGGCCGGGCAGGGCTAATCCATATTGGCTGATCCTACTCGCCTGATGGTGAATTGGACTGGTCGGTCCAACTCGCCTGATGGCGAGTTGGACTGGTCGATCCAACTCGCATGATGGCGAGTTTGACTGGTCGATCTAACTCGCATGATGGCGAGTTGGATGTGGTGCATCCAACTTGGCATTGTTCATGTTTTCGGCGTGGCCGTTGTTCCGGGGTTTCTTACTTAGGACCTTTCCTGGAATTATTCCGAGAAGGTTTTCCTTAAGAAATACAATCCTAGACGTTGATTTCGAGATTACCGTTTTTGACCCCAACACGTAGTAAACAAAGGTGACAGAGTTCAAGGTATTTCATACTTGGAAGAGATCACCTTTGAGAATCCGGGTTATATAAGAAGGTCCACCTTCAAGTAAGATCATCTTATCCAAGGAAAACACCTCAGAGTTTAAGTTAGACAACACTTTGACATGACATGTAGTAGAGTGAGAACTATTGGGAGATTGCTGGAAAGATGTGGTGGCCACACCCAATCTCTCTTCCTTCTTTTTACCAGAAGTTGGAGGGCCAAGCTCGCCAGCTGCCTCACGCTTGATACCAGCAGAATTTCCCATGAACATCACATCATAGTCGGAGGCAGCATGGCTGGATGACACCTTCTTCACCGACATCACCTTTACAACTTTCTTGTAAGGCACCAAAGCTCAGCTCTGGTAGTTCCTAACATGTTCCTTAGAAATATGTTAAAGTAAAAAACAATGAACCAACATAGAAGTGCGTAGGTGTTTAAAATCCGAAACTTAACCAGAGTTTGCTACACTTCAATGCCTCCTTATTCACCAGAATATAAACATGTCATCACTTGAGAGGAATAATGAGAACCTGATCAACCGTTTCTGTACCCAAAATAGAGGGCAAGGTGACATATGTCTGGAAAAAAATAATTAAGATTAATCCATAGAAAGCAACATATTTTTCACAAGATCGTAAAGCACACCCTAAACCCACAAGAAAAAAATACCAGAGGGTAGAAAAATCAGGAAGATTTATGAAGGCAAAACTCTAAACCCATTTCTTATAAGAACATGTCACTTTCTTTCTCCTTTAGGTAACTCCTACACAATGATATCACCACTCCTAGGATAGAACCTTCCTTCGCCATCATTAAGAGGATACACATATTAGAAGAAGAGAAATTCATTGATCCCTATAGAAAGATTCTTGAACTTTCCATGAATAGTTACAAGAGTCCTCCAAGTGAGAGGACTGAGTTGACCATACAATATCTCAAAATACTCGGAT
This sequence comes from Moricandia arvensis, assembly GCA_905132765.1. Taxonomy (NCBI): domain Eukaryota; kingdom Viridiplantae; phylum Streptophyta; class Magnoliopsida; order Brassicales; family Brassicaceae; genus Moricandia; species Moricandia arvensis. The sequence continues at coordinate 64,632 of CAJHQP010001744.1, forward strand.
ATATTGGCCACCAACGCGCGAATCTTATCTCTAAAGCCGAACTCAAAGAAAAGAAACCGAGGATATAAAGGATAACAGAAAAGAACTATTACTCTCTTCTCAGGTAAGCCACCAAGAAAAAGGAAAAAAAATCCGAAACAATGAACAAGAATGTGATTTCAAAAATTGACTCCAATGGCAAGCAAGATTTTTTTAACCGTAATGGTAACATCCTATAAAGGAAGGCAGTAAAATCTCGTAAAAGGTGTTACAACAAGCCATGACCGGAATACATCTACCATGAACTCCCTCTACTATTCTATTCTCATGCCATTGGTCATTTTTTCCTTCTCGTATGACAAAAAAAAAAGACAAATTCTCCTTGGTAACTCTGACAGATCTACATGATCATTGTCGATCAAGAATAAGTCTTTGTCCATTATAGCATTCCATGAATTTATCTACTGGCTTAGGCCACAACTTCCTGCTCATAAGCAGGAAGATACATACGCATGAAGCATATTGACAAATCTAACATCTAGTCCGACCATGCGCCATCTAGAACAGATTACTCCTATCATATACAAGACCACGTACCCACAAGGCCATGCACCATAAAGGCCATGTGCCATAAACAGATTTCATAGTTCATTGTACCGCAAGTTTGTGACCATGAGTCCACCAAGATCATCAGATCATACATAGCCCCATGCTAAAAATTTAAGAGATCCCAATTTCCCCTACCATCATTTTGCCTTTGAAATGAATCATATTCTACCAAATTTCCCTACGGTTCAGGACATGATAATATGGAAACATATAAGAAGCGACATCCTTCCATACCACCTGTAGACCTGTTGTGAAGGTATGATTCTGATCGACCGAAAGGCACATATTATCTCCCGACTTAATACATGAACTCGGAAGATAATAGGAAAACGGTTTGGGATAATTAATCCAGGAAAACATGTTTTCTCTTTAGAGTACGGTGCCGGTCTTCTTCTTATGCTTAAACGACTTTCGACATTCAGGTCGTGTTTTGCTTATGCCTCCGGATAAAATGGAAAGTTTCTGTTAAAGCGAATATTTTCCGTATTGCAAGATATGAAAAGATATAATCTAGCTTTTGACTACAAAGACTTATAAAAGAGACTCTTAAAAAGAAAGGGACGATTTTTATTCACTTTCAACTATAGAAGCATGCAGCTAGAACTATGGTTCCCAAACCAATATGTTGTACGTATGTCATATTGATAATAAAACATTATTTTTGATCTATTCTTCTTGTTCTATTGTTTTACTTCTTGTTTTGTAGTATCACGAAGAACTCTATATTATTTTATCCTGTGTAAATTTGATTTATCTGTCTTTGTAATAACTTTAGGTTATATAAAATAATTTGAAGTAAAAATCAGATAAAGTTTGTATACTAGCTGTATATATGACAAGTTAGTGATTTGTATACACACGTACTTTTGTATTTATGTTAGATAAATTAAAAATAATGTGAGACGAAGACACAAGATTAGCTATATTTTGTATAAATTTTTGTGATTTTTCTTGTAGCATATATAAACTCGTTTCATATATTGGAAATTCTATACACTGGCTATATGTGACATGCATGTTACCGTTTTTATATATCCACTTATCTGGTCATTTATGTTTACAAAGAGTTACGAACATATATTAATGCATTAAGAAAGCATATTATTTATCATCATCAGAAGTACATTAACACCTTGGGATTTTATATTACATAAAGCTTCAACTGGAAGTACTTGTAGATACTTTAACAGACACAAACACTTGGTAGTGATCTAAAGCTTATTCTAAGTGAAAACCATTACAACAAGCTTTAGCGTATGTGTTGGTCTGCACTTTTGCGTAATCAGAAATAACAACTAGAAACACTTTTATACAAACCCACCCTCCATCTTCAACATTATTTTAGTTTTCCCACTAGTATTTACGATATTCCTTTATAAGAACCCCTCCATAGAGTTGGACCGCCTCGTCGCAGCTAATAGCCCGTCCTTTAGGAGTCTCAAACCTGTTTGCATGGCCCATATGAGGACGGACACCACGGGAGTATTGAATATGTTCCGTAGGGGGAGAAACAACCGGTTCCTTTGTGGTTGACTCCTTTGAATACTGATAAATGACTCGGCGGCAACTAGTAGTATTAGTTCCCTCTTTTACGGTATAAACTTTTGGACCACCATATTCATAAGAATTTTGGTTAAAACGAGGAGCAGGCTCGTCTCTAGGAACATATAGTACTGGACGGCTTATTTTCTGGGACCTACCGTACACCTTATCGACCATTTCAAAAGCCCTTTGAGCCATCTTTGTATTCCTATCCTTTTGAGCCATTGCCATTTGAATATGAAAGAGGTGGAAGGTGTTTTGTTTCTCTGTTTTATCTTAGTTTCTTTGGATTCAGATTGATTTGGGAAAGAAAGTTAACGACCTTTATATAGAATTTAAAAAGCTTCTCCGTTACTAAAGGAACCCAAGATAATCTTTTAACAAGAGCTTTAGATTAATTTTTTAGTCAAATATATTGTGTAGGTATTATCCGCTTGAATTTGCATAAGAACACTCATTTTCTATGAGGTTATCCAATGTATAGTAGACGTGTAAGCTATGATAAATGCAAAATAAGATAATTTATCTATTCGTGTAAGCTCTGATAAATGCAAAATAAGATAATTTATCTATTCGTGTAAGCTCTGATAAATGCAAAATAAGATAATTTATCTATACGTGTAATCAATACATACATGTATAACCAAATCGTATTAGGCATTATTCCTCTAATAGTGGGCATCTCCTTCAAAGGTCCGGTTTGTCGGTCTGCTCGTTCTTATATATAAGATAACTCTTCTAAAGAAATATACATATAGTTGTTACTCATAAAGTCACTATATGAATCTAGGTTAGTAAATTGATTACCTTAATTTGAACTTAATTTTAATTACTGACCCTCACTCTGTTAATTGATAGTTTTAAGGGAATTACATAACATATACATAAAAGCATGTACACTAAGTTTGTATACATAACAATCTATAGGAGTATTATGTGTATTTTATATAATATTACATTGATTACCCTAGCTCAACCATAACTGTGTGATCATATATGCATTTCTCCTTTTTTTTCTTTGTTTTGTTTCTTCTTTCCCTCTTAATTTTATTTTATATGTATATTTTGTATCATACCAAATAATTATGTCGGTAAAAATATACAGATTTTTCTACACATGTTATAACTTGAATTTTTTTAAAAAAAATTTAAAAAACTGTAGAATTAAAGACTATACTATATTATATCTGAATCATATTAAAATAAAATAGTACACATGATTTTACATATGTCAAAACTTGAAAAAATCTAATCAGATTTTTAGACATTGTCGAAAGAAATTTGTATTATACTATATCTAAATTACATTAAAATAAAATAGTATATTTAATTGTACAATGAATAATAAATTAAGTGTATTTGAGTTTTGAAATTCCAATGTTATATAGTAGTTATTGTTTTGCTACAGTGTCCCCTAGACATTATTTGAGAAGTGAATTGTCATGTGTCATCACCACATTAATTTTGAAAGAAAAATGATGACATCAATGATGACATGGCTTAGAGTTAATTGTGATATAGACATAGACTATTATTGTAGATTTATATTTTTGGTAAGTTTATTATGACATGGTAACAACTAATAAATCATCATTAAAATTAATATAATAATAAAAATAGAAATATCATAATTTATAATTTTGAAATATGATTTAGTTTTATTTCTATAATTATATAATTTTTATGAAGAAAACAATTTTTCAAAAATTTATGTTGTTTTAATTTTTTTTTCAAATTCTAGTTACATTAGTTTTATAAATTTTAGAAATAATATTAGTTTGGCGTTTTGAAAATTATGTAACTAAAAAAAAATTTCTCTTAATTTTATAGAATTTGATTTAATATATTTTGACCAAAATAAAGAGATAAAAAATATTTCCAAAATTATAATTTTAAATATATACAAATGTATTATTAAATAAAAATTATATTTTATTTTATATATAATTAAATAAACATGTAAAATTAAATATTGTAAGAAAATAATAAAATTTATAAAATATTTTTAAATTTAAATTTTAAAACTTTTATTTCTGCACTTGGTGCAGGAAAACACTTAGTTGAATGTATTCATTGAGTTAATAAAGGTTCGCAAACATATATTAATTGACATTGTATGAAGTTCATACAATATTTGAAAAAACATTACGTTATACTATAGTATTCATCCTAATAGTATAGCCCATCTCTCTCTCTTTTTTCTCTCTCCTTCTCTCTCTCTCCTTCCCTCTCTCTTCCTCCCTCCCAACATATTCTCTCTCCCTTACTCCTTTCCTCCCTCCTTCTCTTTCAATTAAACACACTTAACTTTTGTATACTATTGGTTTTCTATACTATGTATACAAAAATATAATAGAATATAATATATTATTTTTGTATAATGCGTTAGATTCATACACACTCACCGTAAGGATAATAAGGTCAAAACTACGCTTAAATTATCTCATTTGATAGTTATCACTGTTCTATAATTATATTCTTCGTTTTTTACTCTCTTGTGAATATATAGCAGATTCACCCTAATTTTAATTCATATTGTTAAACACGCCCATGTATTTATTTAAATGAAATCAAAATCTGAAAAATAAAGAATTTTAAGATATTTAAAACTATATTCCATGAATATTTTTTACTATTTAAACCAGATATTTGCATAAAGCAATTTAGGGATCTAATCCAATATTGAATAATGTAGAGATCCCTCCCATTCAACAAAAAAGTTTCAGACTATTTTGATATATATATATGGTTGGCAGTAGATTTTCTTCTTTTCAAGAACTAATAAATCATTACTTGCAATGACAGGCAGATTTAGAAAAACTGTTAACCGCAAATATTATTATATAATTTGAATTAGTTTGGGATATTTTCATCAGATTAGAAATAATTATGTAAACGAATTAGCCATGTATATCCCAGCAATATATACTTCTCATTAGTTTCAAAAAAAAGAAATATATATTTATTTCTCATCAGAGAACCTCTGCGACACAAAAGTCTACGGCATTGTAGCATCTCCCAAAAATCACACATTAAGCGACTATTGTGGGAGATGTAGGCTACCTACTATCTCGATATGTACGGATAAGTACAACTTCACCGAGATGTTAATGTGGTAAACCTCAGCGCTTATCCACATCACCAATAGTAAGAACATACCGCTGCATGGTCTTAGTTCGAATTGTAAGCTTAAGAATTTGAAGCTTGATAGGTTGCTGCAGCGGTGGAACATTGATTCGTGTTCGAGTGTTACACATGGAAAATAAGGTGCTACACATGAAAAATAAGGTGTTATACACGTTTCAGATAATAAAAAAAAGATATCAAAGATGTGATAATGTGAAATATTTCCATATGTTTGATTGAAAAAATATGCTTTAAATAAGCATTATTAAATCACAAATTGGAAGATTTGGTGATGCTAAAATATAGGAATTAATATATTCAATAATAGGAAAAGATTATTTGATATATACCTTGTCTTTTCCTAAAATTAGGTTAGGGCTTTTGATGTTGTAATTCTCACAGAAATACAGAGGAGATTTTGGGGTTTCAGAGAGTGAGTGATTTGTAGACGTGATCAACATGGGTTGATTCACACAAATTGGGTGTGTTAGAAATCGATCTGTGTCTAGTCGTGTAATTTGGATCAAGAAAGTATGTAAGAAATTGTGTGAAGGATTTCTAATAAAAGAGATACATATTCTTGGAATTACTTTGTGCCTTGTGTTTTTGCTGAATCTCGATTTTACAATTGGTATCAGAGCGGGACACCTAAACGAAGAAGGGTTCTTTGAACCAAGGGGAAATCTTGAGAAGAGAATATGGCGATTTTGGCACAAAATATGTTGCTGCTCAATGATGTGAATTATGGGTACTGGAAAGTGAGAATGAGAGCAAACTTACGTGGAACTGATGAAGATATCTGGACAATGGTTTAAACTGGATGGAAAGAACCATGTGTGATGCTAAAAGATGGTTTGAAGACACTTAAACCAAAGACAAAGTGGACTGCAACAGAAAAAAAGCTTTCAAGTTTAATGCGAAAGCATTATATACAATCTTCAATTCTGTAGATGATAAGCAATTTGAGCTAATACAAGGATGTGGATCAGCTAAAGAGGCTTGGGATATACTACAAAACGCTTTTGAGGGTACTGTGAATGTTAGGAGAATAAGATTGGACTTGCTTGCATCACAATTTGAAAACATAAAGATGGCCGATGATGAGAAGATAGGAGACTTCAGTGCCAAGCTCAGCTCCATAGCCAATGAAGCACAAGTTTTAGGTAAAAAATATGAAGATGCAAAATTCGTAAAGAAACTTTTACGATGTTTACCTACTAATTTTGCAACACATAAAGCAGCGATAACTTTCACAATGAACACTGATGAATTGAAGTTCGCTGAGGTAGTACGAATTTTAAAGGCTGAGGTAGTACGAATTTTAAAGGCTGAGGAGATGGAATTAGAATCTAAGTTTTCAAAGCCTGTTCAAAACTCGAGAGTTATTGTTGATGAAGACATCCAAAGAGCTCCAAAACTTGAAGAATCTATTCACCTAATGATTCAGAAACCATGAGTCTTTTGCATAAGATGAGCAACGAAACGCTGCCTAGAGAAGAAAAAAGACATAAAAGTCATGAAGTGGTGTGTTTTAATTGTCATGGTATTGGACATGTCAAAACAGCTTGTCCATCATTCAAGAGAAAAGAAATCAAGTGTAATGGATGTAATTGTTATGGGCACATAAAGTCAGATAGTGTGAATACAAAGAAGATGAAGAACAAGAGAAGCTGCAATGATAGAAAGTCAGAAAGAGAAGCAAATGCTCTCAATTTCGTGGCTCTTCATTGAGTTGTGGGATCTGAAAAAGACATCACTAAAGTTGAATCTCGTACGTGTGTGTCACACCCCAATTCTGATGCGTCACACACTGATACAGAAAGTGATTTAAATACTGATCTTTTTGCTGAGTATCAGGTTCTCTTTGGTCAATTTACTAAACTCAGTGAAGAAATTATACATTTGATCAAAGATAAAGCAACGCTGAAAGCACAAGTGAACATTCTAGAGTCTGAAAACAACAATAAATCAGAGACTGAGGTGTCATAAAGAAGAGAAAGAGTTTGATCTACATAGTCTGTAAAAGACAATCTCTGAGCAGACCTACAATCTAAAGAGCGTGGAGGCTAAGTATGAGCAGACGAAACAACTACTGAATAAGGAACTCGAGAAAAGCCAGCTGCTACACAGAGAACTTAGTGAAAACTACAAAAAGGTAAGAATGATGAACACTGGATCAGCTACTCTGGATCATATCCTATCAGTTGGGCAGCCTCCAAAAATCATTTGGGGTTTGGGTTATAAAGGTACTACTTCACAAGATCAAGATCATGACAAGGCTGATGGGATAAAGTTCATAAAAGCTGCAGGAAAATCAGATGATAAACCCAAAGGTACAACACAACAAACTAACATATCAGTAGCTGCAAAACCATCAAAATCAGTGTCAAAGGTACAAGACATAAAAGTTGTTGCTAAGCGAAGGAATGGCTGTCACTTTTGTGGTAAGATCAGACATAATGTTGCTTACTGTTATGCTTGTAGAAATCAGATTGAACGAGCTTGGAGGATGAACCTTTGTTATGTGGAACCCAGAAGGTATGGACAAATATGGATTGCTAAGAAGGATCTGTATCCTAAGTTTACGAAAGATGTGTCACACAAGCATACCAATGTGCCACACACTCGGATTGGAAATCAATATGCTGAAGTTGAAGGATTGTAAAACTCAGCGAAAAAGGGGGAGAATGTAAGCTCAAGAATTTGGAGCTTGATAGGTTGCTGCAGTGGTGGAACATTGATTCGTGTTCAGGTGTTACACATGGAAAATAAGGTGTTACACACGCTTCAAAGAATAAAAAAAATATCAAAGATGTGATGATGTGGGATATTTTCATATGTTTGGTTGACAAAATATGCTTTAAATAAGCATTATTAGATCACAAATTGGAAGATTTGGTGATGCTAAAATATAAGATATAATATATTAAATAATAGAAAAAAAATATTTGATATATACCTTACCTTTTCCTAGAATTAGGTTAGGGTTTTTGATATTGTAATTTTCACAGAAACACAAAAGGGATTTTGGGGTTTCAGAGAGTGAGTGATTTGTAGACGTGATCAACAGGGGTTGATTCACACAAGTTGGGTGTGTTAGAAATCGATTCGAGTCGAGTCAGGTAATTCGGATCAAACAAGTCTGTAAGAGATTGTGTAAAGGATTTCTAATAAAAGAGATACATATTCTTGGAATTACTTTGTGCTTTGTGTTTTTGCTGAATCTCGATTCTACACAAATGACCAGATCTTTCTATATATTCGGTCAGATAATCTCGATATATATTCATGTAGGGTTTTCAAGTTCACCCTAATGGGTGAACAACTAGATTCACCAATTAATAATAGTTTGTTATCTCATATTTTTTTTCTTTTTTAAATAAAATAATAAAAACTTATCAATTTTATTATGTTTTTAAAATAAAAAAAAAAGATAAAAGTTAAATAATATTAATTTCCAAAAAAATATTATTTTTAACATTGTTAACGTTGTCTTCAAAACAATAAACTCTAAATCATAAACACTAAATCCTTGGATAAATTCTAATTTTTTATATAAATCTTTAACTTTTGACTTTGAGTAAATCCTTAACCCTAGGATTTAGAGTTTTGCCCATGACGTTTAGAGTTTTGTTTAATGTATAATTAAGGGAATGTTTTGTTGACAGTGTTAACAATTTCAAAAACAAAAAGTTGGCAGCTACTACTATTTTTTATTTATTTTTATCTTTTTATTTTAAAGTAATTCTTATTATTTTGTTTTTTAAAGAAAAAATGAATATGAAAAGGTAAATTATTGGTTGGTGAACTCAAGAAGAAACTCTTTCTTGAGACTTACAAAATTCGATGCTTATATATGTGGTTTCGTTTTAGTGGTTTGTCTTCATGAATAAGAAAATCCAAGATGTCTGTTTTTTTCTTCACTATTACCATGTGGGAATTAAATACGAACTAAGAATTTGTTTTACCCTTTGCAGAACATTTACAGATTACTTAAATCATGAATCTATCCTCTCAACCTTTATCTGTGCAAAAGTTTACATGGATACAAATATCTATAACTATATAATGATTTATGATTCTAAATGAAGATTGGTATAAATCTGTCTGAAAGTATATTATGCCAAGTTGAAACTTCTTCATATTTAATTAACAGGAAAAGTATTATATAATACAACAACTGATGTTACAAAAAGAAAAGAAAAATAATACAACAACTGATTAATCTTAGATATTAATCGTAGTAAAGAAGAAAGGTTGTGGAATAATAGTAGCGTTGAATGGAGTTTGTAGATATGGGGAATAATAGTAGAGTTGAATGGGATGCTAAAACAGAACAAATAATTGAGAATAAAATTGGATACCAAATCCCACCGACGTTTCCCTTTTTTTCTTGCAGTGTTGCTTTACCGAACCATAAAGCTGATTCCCTATCCCTTCTCTCCCAAGCTTTCTGAAAGATTTTTTTTCTACATCTAGGTGATACATGATACCTAGTAGTAATGGACATTATATTTCCGTCGCACGATTCATGCATACATATTATCGACATATAAACCAAGGTTTAAAGTTGCATATTATGTTATTCAGTTTATGATTCGTGAAACTAGGGTAACATCTATAGATTATTAATGATTTGGTGACGCAATATCCATTCTGAAATCTTGTAAGTGCATAAATGCCGATTTGGACATATATTTCAATCTGATAAGTTTTTTTTTAAATGTCGGTTAATTATGTTATTATAAACTATGAGAAACTTTCGATTCTACAGTCGAAAATTTTATTTGTTTTATGCAGATTTATGTTCAATTTCACTATTTGGAACAACTTTATGAAATCCACATTTGATGATATTCTTTGCACAATGTGGAAGATCTCCTCATTTTTCCAATATTATGTATGATTCACTTTTTCTTAGACTGGGAAACAAAAACATTCTAATGCACAATCGGTAATGAATAATTAATAAAACCAATGGATTTAAATGATTTCCAAAGTCGTATAAATTTAGGTAGATTTTTTTTCTAAAATACAAACTTATAACTCTTCGTTGTTTGAATTTTCAAATCAATTAAAGTATTAAATTTATCCAATTAGCTCCCTCCTTTTCTTGCAAAATTGTGACTCTAACCAAATAAAATAATCTAAATACTTAGGACTCGATTGGTTTAAACGCAGCGATTACGATTGCGACTGCGGAAGTTTGTGGGTGGTTGTGGTTTAAGACGTTATTAAGCGATTTATAAGATTGGTGCAGCGATTAGAAATTTGTGAGTTTGCGGGATACTTACGACTGATTGACTGTCAAATGCAAAAGCTGTTTATCAATAAATTAACAACATGAACACTTTATATAATTAAAAATATTAAAATTCTTATTATTATACTAAATATTAAAAATAGATTTATAAAATCATAGTATTAAATTATATAAAAATATTTTTAGGCTTATATATATGTATTTATATATTAATGTCTAAAATTATAGTAAATATTTTTGTTTAAATTTTTAAATTAAATATTTTATTTTAATATAACATTTTTGAAAAAAATATTGTTTACCCACAACCGCAAACGATAGTTGGAGCCAACTTTTGATTTTGAGAGGTTTTGAGCGGTTTGAAGCGATTTATAGTATTTTTTGTGATTGTTGCAAAACGCCAACAACCGCTATCAACCGCAAAAAAACTGCATTTGTGGGTGGTAAGGAGAAAACCAATCAAGCTCTTAGTCCTAAGCTTTGGAGAAAAAAAGTGAATGCACTATATAAAAGATACTAATCACTTTTAATATTATGTATAATTCGCTTTCTCTTAGACTCAAAACTAAAATATTCTATTGCACAATTGGTAATGAACAATTAATAAAACCACTGGACTAAGGAATTTCCAAAATCATATAAATTTAGGTAGATTTTTTTCTAAAATACAAACTAATATATTTTCTTAATTTGGATTTTTAAATCAATTAAAATATTAAATTAATACGATTAGCTCCGGCTTTTCCTTGCAAAACTGTAACTCTAACCAAATGAAATTATCTAATACTTAGTCATAAGCTTTGAAAAAAAAAACGAATGTGATATATAAAAAAATAAACATGATATACCATCTTCTTAATTTTCAGAATAAATTCTAACAAGTTTCTCTATTTTTTATTAAATCCTAGAATATTCTTAATTGATACACAATAAAACAACAAAAATACTAACATGCACATCTATTAAAAAGCAGGCATGAGATACTCAATATTAGTGGAAATTTATGACAAAGTAGTTACCAAAAAAAAAAACTATGATAGTTTTTATGTTAAATATAACCTCCACGTAATACAATTTTTCCCTCTTGGTTCTCTCTATAAAAGCCACCGAGTTTGTTACTATCTAACCACCCAAGACAACAAACTCAACACATTCTTCATCTCTCTTCCTTCATCATCTCTTTTGACTACGCACCATGGGATTTTCTCGAAAGGAAAAGCTCAACACAAACACATCCACTTCAAACCCTAATCTCTCTTCTGCCAATACCCATAATAGTTCATACGTCTACCACGGTCCACAAGTCCATACCGTTAGAGAGTCCATAACATCTTCTACAAACGCAACTTTTTTGGTCTATCAATATCCAAATAATTCAGTCCTCGTAAAACAAGCGGTTTTGCCCGCAACTATAGAGTCAGCTCAACGTTTCCGTTACTCATCTCTTGCTTAATCCAAACCAAAACCAAAGGCTATAAATAAGATCACTGTTCCAGGTTTCGCTGTTAAGGAATGAAGTTAGAATTATGGGAAAAGTTGTCAGAGTTGTGTTGCAGTCTTTGTTTATTTAGATATGGTGTGAGTGAGTGAGTGAGTGCAGACCGGCTCAAACTTTACTCTTGAGAGTTAGGTTGTAATATAATGTTACAACTTGAATTTGTGTGCGTGTCTGTTTGTAGCATGTTAAAAAGTACATATATGTAACCTGGTCCTTTTTTTATGTAACCTGGTCCTTTTTTTATGTAACCTGGTCTTATGTATGTAGTTCCTATATATCTTCTGTAAATTTCTGGTTGGAACCTCCACAAAGACACCTAATTTTACAAAAAAAAATATTTTTTGAGGTATATAAATATTGGCTATTAGTAAACATAATTATAATGTTTTGAGTTTTTAACTAACAAATACGATATAGAGATTTTATCAAAATGCCACAAGAATTCCATCTTTCAAAAAATTACCTTAAAAATATTATCCCAAGACAAGACACTTAAAGCCCATAATTTGTCTTTTTCTTGGTCAAACGCCCATGATTTCTCTCAACCATGATATTTTAATGGGAATCAATATATTATTCAAATCTCTGTTTAAGTTGGTCCAAGTGTGGTTATGGGAGAGAGTGAAGCGCATTAGACCAGAAGCTAATGTGATAGCAAACGGTGAGCCTAGAATTGATCAACTGAGTGGTGTTGGAATTGAACCTTTGATTATAATCTACAAAAAAAAAAAGTGGAGTCAAAGAAGAAGAAATGTGATGCACAAGAAAGCAAGTCAAAGGAGACTTGGGTTGTGTAACTAGAAGTTACAACAAAAAGAATAAGAGGGACTAGTTAGTTTAGTTAAAGGCTAACTAAGTTAAGTGAGTGGTTAAGAGTTGGTAAAAGCTGTTATGAGTGTTAGTGGTTAAGGCAAGTTTGCTTGTGAGTGTTAGAATTATTTGCAAAGTTGTGGGAGGTGTTTTGTAGTCTTTGTTTATTTAGATATGGTGTGAGTGAGTGCAGACCGGCTCAAACTTTTTCTCTTGAGAGTTTGTTTGTAATCATTTTTCTAAAACTCTCCTCCTAAATCGATTACTCTCCCGCGTATTTTTTATGTGATGGTCATTTGATTAATTTTCTCTATAATCCAATTTTTTTAAATATTTTATTATTTAACTTATTGAATTTAAATTAACCTGTAAAATTAAATAAAAATATAATATAATCACTAAATTTTTATAATTTAATTACATTTAAAGTAAAAATAAGTTAATTTTTTAAAATCAAAGTTATAAATTTATTTATATTTTTTAATTAAATTAAATTATAAAATATCAAATTATCCAAAAAATAGTTTCCGATTAATCTCTGTTTAAAATCTGATATTCTAGTTAGGCGCTACGTTCAGCCTCACCATCCGACTAGCGCCTAACGAATTTTTGAACCTTGGTTGTAATATAGTGTTACAACTTGAATTTCATGTGTATCTGTTGATAGCATGTTAAAAGTACATATATGTAACCTTTTTTTTTATGGATGTATTCTCTATTTTCTGTAAATTTCTGGTTAGAACCTCAACAAAGACAAAGCTTAGGCAAAAAAAAAAACTCAACAAACACAAATAATGTTAAACAAATATATTCTGAGGTATATAAATATTGGCCTTTAGTAAACATAATTATAGTTTTTAAGGAACATGAACACACCTTGTAAATATTGATTGGTATCCCAATGCTAAACCGTTAAGGAACAAGAACCCACCTTGGTTTTACATTGAAGATGCGAAGAGAGTGAGCATTGACGATGACAACCTTGAGGATGATGAGTTTGTTTCATATGCTTGAAGTGTGAGAGTTTCCAAGCTAGATTGGGCTTGGTTTTGTTGAGGATTACTATTCGAATCCAGTGCCAATGCACTTCGGATATCCTCAAGATCTTCCTGGTTCAGTGTCTAATCATAGCTTGCTAGTTCAAATCAAACATTTTTTCGCCTTACCACAGCTTACCGTTACTGCTGCCGTATACCAAGACTGGTGGATGTAATTAGTTATCGAAATGCGGATAAATAAACAACTAAAACTTTTAATACAAGCAATAAAGGTGATCATGATGATGATGTATCTCTTGAGGTGCTGCCATTGAGCCGAGTCTTTCAAAAGCTAGGAGAAGGACTGAAGAAAGCTGAGCAACTGACAAACAAGAGACGCAAGCGTGCCAGTAAAGCGAGAGTGCCATGTAATGTTATCAAACACAAGATGAAGAACATTAGAATCTAGAAAGAAGTGTAGTTATAAGATTTGTATTGTAAAAGCTTATGTTTATTCATGTCGATAGCTCTCTATTTATACAACATGAAAGCATGGGATAGAGCCGTGAAGGTCTTATCTAATGCTAGTGATTGTCTATAAGATAAATACACATAATTATCTATAACACAATTATCCTAATATCCCCCTCAAGACAGAGCACGTATAGTGATACCGATCTTGCTAAAGAACTGCTGAAACTGGTTCTTTGGTAGTGGTTTTGTCAGTCCATATCGTATGAAACGAAAATCAAGGGCAAGGTGCTTCATCCTAGAGTGGAAAAATGGATTTTCACTTAGGTTGGTGGCTCCAACATTATCACAATATATTGTTGGTGTAGCAGGGATCGGAATATGGAGCTCACAGAGAAAAGAGTAAAGCTAGCGAATCTTTGAGACCGCCTGTAACACCCTCGAACCGTTTTAGGTATAGGTCGAACCATCGGCCAACAATCAAACAAGAACATGACCGATGGACTGACTGTCTACCAAGGACCAGGAGCGCTACATGACGGGTTAATAGGCGATCCAGCCAAGGTCACAAGAAGTGCAATTCATGACTAGGCCAGTCCGCCCACTAACACGTCCCGTCAGATTAGGGCCTAAGGCTTTTCAACCCGTACTCGAATCTGACGTTGTGTTAGCTCGGACAAGCTAATATCAGAAACAACAAGTCATTTACACAAACATCGCTTTATTTATCTTATATATTATATGTTTCGCAACACACAACATAATATACAAGTAGTGGCATGCCAAGAGACCAAAAGTACATACTTATAGTCTGAAAACGTCTTAAGCAAAAAGATGCAAACTCTACACCAGCCGGCCTAGCTTCCCGCGACCTCTAAGGCTGACTCGATCTACTGGTCACCTGAAAAACAACAACGAGTGAGGGGTGAGTAATCTAGTATTACTCAGTGAGTTACAATCCCCAACTAACAAATACAACCCCTCGCTATCCCACCCCAAACAATCTAAAACGAGAGGTTCACCTAATGATAATTAAACTCAAATCAGTGGATAAGCAATATGAGAAAATACGCAGCAGGAAAAACGATAGCAAGATAATTAGTATTATACTAATTACTGGCTAACCACCAGACTCAAACCCGATTTACTTATATGTATAACTAGCTAGGGCCCTGGTGACATCATGTTCCTCCTCACTATCGGCAATATCCTATCTTCCTACCACATAGGCTAGAAGAAGGAACTTTCAACCGACCGCGGCCCACAGTCATTCGGGTCACCGCGCGACAGCCCACAGTCATTCGGGTCACTGCCGGACGTTACACCGTCGTGTAACACTCAGCCTTAGGCCATGACCCCGTCTCTCTGAGTCTTCCCGATCCAGCGAATAAGGGGTTTCCTTGAACCCGCTGGGTACGAGGTCTGAAGGAACACTAACTCACCCCTAATATGCCTAACATTGTGGGTTACACAAATGCTATATGGCCAATATATGACTAATACAAAACCCGGTAAAATAACACAAGGTTCCTAGTATTAATCACCACTAACACAATCAAATATATTCCAGAATCTAGCATAAAGAGTAATTCCAGAATACCTAACTAACCACAACTTAGCGATATTATCTAAGCATTCAGCGTTCTCTAACTAACCAATCAACTTAACCATTAGCATGCTACTACTAAACTCAAGCAATAACTAAGCATGCTATCAACTCAACCAATCAAGATTAATTAACCTCTAATATTAACTAATCAAACCGTTACTAAATTAGACCCAGCCTCCTGCCATGATCTAGCTTCAAGTAACGGGAACCTGCATGAAAACAAGTCAGCAATCAATTGATCATAACTCACAGTGCTTTGGTGGAACGTGGCCTTGACCCCGTGTCCGTCTTCTGCGATCCGAACCCTTTCCCGACCTTCTCAAGTTGAATAACTTCTGGTATGATCTTCAGTCGAGCATGACCTTCTTCAGAGGTTGAACCAAAACTGGCAGAGTAACTGTTCTCGAAAACTCTCAAAAACTGCCGAAAAATGTTCGAAAACTATCGAAACTCTAACTTTCTTTCTTTGCTTTCTCTCTCACGTTTTTAGGTCTGTTTGAAGTGTTGTGGATGAGTTGAAATGAGAGGGGGTCGAGCCTATTTATAGAGATCAGCAGCCAATTAGATCCAGTCCGTGTGGCAGCCCGTGTGTCCGTCCGCATGGCTTCGGTTGCATGTGCGGCAACACCTCCTGAACGATAGGCGATCCAAACATTCTTCTTTCTCCCACTTCCGTCCAACATATAGGTGTTTTGCATGGCCTTCCGTACATCGCTTCATAGGGTGACATTCCTATACTCGCATGGTGGCTGTTGTTATAAGAGAACTCAACCAACGGTAGGTGCTTCTCCCAATTCCCGGCCCAATCTAGAATACACATCCGAAACATGTCCTCAATGGTCCGGATGGTCCTCTCCGTTTGGCCATCAGTTTCTGGGTGGAATGCCGTGCTTTTGAACAGTTTAGTTCCCAAGGCTTCTTGTAATGCTTCCCACAAAGATGATGTGAACCTAGGGTCACGATCTGAGACGATGTCTGAAGGTACACCATGTAACTTCACGATTTGGTTGATATACAGCCCGACCAATACTTCAACTTTATCAGTGTCGCGCATAGGCAACAAGTGTGTGACCTTGGTTAACCTATCCACAATTACCCAGATTGAGTTGTTTGATCTACCTGGAGCGGTGGGTAATCCGGTGATGAAATCCATGGAAATAGAGTCCCATTTCCATTGAGGTATTGGAAGACTCTGTAACAATCCTCCTGGAACTTGATGCTCGGCCTTAACTTGTTGACAAGTTGCACACTGAGCGACCCATCCTGCTACTGATCTCTTCATGCCCGGCCAATGGTAGTATCTTCTCACATCTCGATACATCTTCGAACTTCCAGGATGGATACTAAGTAAAGAATGGTGTGCAATCCTTAATATCTCATCTCTCAGACCTTGTCCTTTAGGTACTGTGATCCTTCCATTAATTAGCAAGGTTCCATCCTCAGCTAAGTAGTATCCAACATTATTTGGTCCGGCTTGCCCTCTGAGTTCTTCAACGATCTTTTGTAGTTTCTCATCTTTAAGTTGTTCCTCTCGAATTCTCTGAATCAAACTGGCCTGGTTCACTGCTTGAAGTCCCAATGGCTCGCTTGTTTGCCCTTCCAAAACAACCAACTTCACTTGTTTAAACTCCTGGTTCAACAGCTCCACTTCTTTCTCTAAATCTGCGTCCAACTTCCTTCGGCTTAAAGCATCCGCAACAACATTCGCTTTTCCAGGATGGTAGCGAATCTTTATGTCATAGTCAGCCACGAACTCCATCCACCTACGCTGACGCAGGTTGAGGTCTGGCTGGGTGAAGAGGTATTTAAGACTTTGATGGTCCGTATATACCTCTACTTCTTCTCCGTACAAGTAAGATCTCCAGATTCGCAAGGCGAACACCACGGCCGCTAACTCCAAGTCATGTGTACTGTAGTTATCTTCATGCTTCCGTAGTTGTCGTGAAGCATATGCAATAACTCGCCCATCTTGCATTAGTACACAACCTAGCCCAACTCGTGAAGCATCCGTGGCTCAGGCAAAGCTAACACAGGTGAAGTTGTAAGAGCTTCCTTCAATTTTTTTGAATGTCTTCTCGGTTTCTTCCACCCATATGAAAGGAACTCCTTTACCAGTAAGTTTAGTTAAAGGCTTTGCAATGGAGGAAAAGTCCTTAACAAACTTACGATAATAGCCCGCAAGACCGAGAAAACTCCCCACTTCTGTCACAGTGGTAGGTCGAGGCCATTCCCGTATTGCTTGAACCTTTTCTGGATCAGCAGCCACGCCCTCTCCTGATACTATGTGACCTAGAAATCCTATCTCTCTCTTCCAAAACGAACATTTGCTGAACTTCGCAAATAGCTTCTGATTTCGTAACATTTCCATAACCAGTCTTAGATGTTCTTTGTGCTCCTCTTTACTTCTCGAATACACCAGGATGTCATCAACGAAAATGATCACGAACTTATCGAGGTAGTCATGAAAAACTTCATTCATCAAACGCATGAAAGCTGCTGGGGCGTTTGTGAGTCCAAAGGGCATAACCACGAACTCATACTGCCCATACCTCGTCCGAAATGATGTCTTCATAATGTCTGACTGGGCAATAGGAATTTGGTGATATCCTGATGCCAAATCAATCTTCGAAAACCAATTAGCTCCTTTGAGTTGGTCCAACAGCTCATCTATCCTCGGGAGAGGATACTTGTCTTTTATGGTGATGTTGTTGATACCGCGATAATCGATACACAACCTCATACTTCCATCTTTCTTCTTCACAAATAGCACAGGAGCTCCCCAAGGTGATGAGCTTGGTCGGATGAATCCCTTTTCCAATAAATCTTCTAACTGTTTCTTTAGCTCAGCCAACTCTGCAGGTGCCATCCGATACGGTGCCTTAGCTATAGGTCTTGCTTCAGGCTCCAAAGTAATAGTAAATGGATTACTCCGAGGTGGAGGTAATTCCTTTAGTGGCGCAAATATATCCCCAAACTCCAGGACCACTTCTATATCTTCGACCTTGGCTTCATCATTAGTGGCTCCTCCACTAACCGATAAAGTCACCAAATACACTTCTCCGTCTTGAAGCAAATCTTGTACTCGCATTGCTGCTACCAGTGACACGGTCATACTAGGACTGATTCCATAGTATATCATCTCTGGTTGTTTACCTCTGCCAAACAATAATCTTCCCTTTCCACAGTCAATCTGAACTCCATAGCTTGACAACCAATCCATTCCAAGGATTACCTCGTACCCTTCCAAAGGTACGACCAACAAATCTGCCACAAATTCTTTCCCTTGAATGACCAATGGAACATTCTTGATACACTGATTTGCTTGAAGGGTTCGGTCTGCAGGGGTCAAGACTGCCACGTTTACCCTGTCAACCACAAAACAATCCCAAAACTGGGCAGCTACTTCAGGGGTCACAAAGCTATGTGTTGCCCCCGAGTCGAACAATACATGTGTGGGTTTACCAGCAACATGTAAAGTTCCTGCCACAGTAACTCAATCAACAATCAAAAAAATCACATAACCATCAATCATAATCAAAATATTTCTAAACGCGCAACCTAGCGATCAAACAATCTATACCTAGCCAGGATACTAACTAAATTCCAATAATTAAATTCCATGCAATAAAAAGAGGAGGTTAAGCACCCACAATACCTGTGATGGGACCACTGGACGGTCCTGCATTGTTTGGGTTTTCTACACCTAAGGCATAAACTCTACCTCCTAGGTTTTGCTTCTTTGGTGCTGGCTCAATTTCTGGACGGCTAGGAGGAGCTCGGATCGCGAGAGGGGTCGCAGGGATTGGCTTGTTTGGACACGATGAAGAATAATGGCCTTTCTTGCCGCAGGAGAAACAAGTGATATCTTCCATTCTTAACTGTGGATAACCTTGCTGGTTACTTCGCTGGTTGTTGGGACAAAACCTTGAGATATGTCCCGGTCGACCACATATGTAACATACCCTATTGTTACTCTGATAATTGGTTTGGCTTCCAAATCCTCGCCCTTTACCTTTGTTAAACCTTGGACCCTTGTTGTAATTCAGGCTTTCTCCTTGGTTGAACTTGGTGTGTCCAGCAGAATGTGGTATGGTCTTCCTTTCAGCCTCTAAAACCGTCTCAACATTAACAGCTTTTTCCACCAGATCAGATAAGCTGCTAAAGTTACTTCCAGCTAACCGACTTCCAAGTTTCGGCTTTAGTCCGTACATAAAGTTACGGATCATAGTTGCTTCGTCTTCGCGCCCATCAAAGACATGTCGCCTTAACCTTGTGAACTCAGACTCATAGCTCCTTACTGACCTATCTCCTTGAACTAGGTTCATGAACTGACGCTCCAACCGATGTTTTGCTTCTGGAGGAAAGTACTTCCTCTCAAACTCTCTCTTGAAAGATGGCCACGATGTGATGGTATGTCCACACTGTCTGTGTATGCTGTCCCACCATCCTGTTGCATCGCCTTCCAAATAGTACACAGCAATCTTCTTCTTATATTCTTCCGGACACTCCATAGCTTCAAAGTTCTTTTCCATCATGGTAATCCACTTGTCGGCTTCAATAGGATCTGATCCTCCCTTGAACTTATAGGATCCAATGTTCTTCATGGTAGATAACAACTGTGAAACTTCAGGGGTATGAGTACGCCTGCCTTGGTTGCTAAGTGCTTGGGTCATCACGTCATGCAAAAGCTTCAAGGTGTTTTCGGCTCCTTGATCTTGTGGTCTTTCTGGGGCACGGTTCTGCTCTGGCCTTGGGTTTGATTGAACAGATTGGCCATGTTGTGGTCTCGCATCCCGGTTATGACTTGGGCTAATACTCGACCAACTGTCTTCATGGTTAACTCTTGTCCTGTTATCATACACAGGAAAAGATCTGGTCCTCTGCGGAGGGCTCCTATCATAACCAAACATCTCACTAACTCCATTTCCATTATCCGGATCTGATCTGTAGCCAAATCCTCTGCCTGTCAAAACCCTACCCTCTCTCCATATCCGGTCTCGTCCATCATCACCTGTCCCGCGATTAGCCATCTGCACACAATTAAAAGGGTAAGTCCTATTCCTATTAAACTTAATACAGGAAGCAGCTGGTTTCCTAAAGCATCTTTTTGCGACTCCTTTGACTCGATAAAACATTGAAAAGCACTTGTGTCGCGCATGGACGAAACCATGCTCTGATACCACCTCTGTAACACCCTCGAACCGTTTTAGGTATAGGTCGAACCATCGTCCAACAATCAAACAAGAACATGACCGATGGACTGACTGTCTACCAAGGACCAGGAGCGCTACATGACGGGTTAATAGGCGATCCAGCCAAGGTCACAAGAAGTGCAATTCATGACTAGGCCAGTCCGCCCACTAACACGTCCCGTCAGATTAGGGCCTAAGGCTTTTCAACCCGTACTCGAATCTGACGTTGTGTTAGCTCGGACAAGCTAATATCAGAAACAACAAGTCATTTACACAAACATCGCTTTATTTATCTTATATATTATATGTTTCGCAACACACAACATAATATACAAGTAGTGGCATGCCAAGAGACCAAAAGTACATACTTATAGTCTGAAAACGTCTTAAGCAAAAAGATGCAAACTCTACACCAGCCGGCCTAGCTTCCCGCGACCTCTAAGGCTGACTCGATCTACTGGTCACCTGAAAAACAACAACGAGTGAGGGGTGAGTAATCTAGCATTACTCAGTGAGTTACAATCCCCAACTAACAAATACAACCCCTCGCTATCCCACCCCAAACAATCTAAAACGAGAGGTTCACCTAATGATAATTAAACTCAAATCAGTGGATAAGCAATATGAGAAAATACGCAGCAGGAAAAACGATAGCAAGATAATTAGTATTATACTAATTACTGGCTAACCACCAGACTCAAACCCGATTTACTTATATGTATAACTAGCTAGGGCCCTGGTGACATCATGTTCCTCCTCACTATCGGCAATATCCTATCTTCCTACCACATAGGCTAGAAGAAGGAACTTTCAACCGACCGCGGCCCACAGTCATTCGGGTCACCGCGCGACAGCCCACAGTCATTCGGGTCACTGCCGGACGTTACACCGTCGTGTAACACTCAGCCTTAGGCCATGACCCCGTCTCTCTGAGTCTTCCCGATCCAGCGAATAAGGGGTTTCCTTGAACCCGCTGGGTACGAGGTCTGAAGGAACACTAACTCACCCCTAATATGCCTAACATTGTGGGTTACACAAATGCTATATGGCCAATATATGACTAATACAAAACCCGGTAAAATAACACAAGGTTCCTAGTATTAATCACCACTAACACAATCAAATATATTCCAGAATCTAGCATAAAGAGTAATTCCAGAATACCTAACTAACCACAACTTAGCGATATTATCTACGCATTCAGCGTTCTCTAACTAACCAATCAACCTAACCATTAGCATGCTACTACTAAACTCAAGCAATAACTAAGCATGCTATCAACTCAACCAATCAAGATTAATTAACCTCTAATATTAACTAATCAAACCGTTACTAAATTAGACCCAGCCTCCTGCCATGATCTAGCTTCAAGTAACGGGAACCTGCATGAAAACAAGTCAGCAATCAATTGATCATAACTCACAGTGCTTTGGTGGAACGTGGCCTTGACCCCGTGTCCGTCTTCTGCGATCCGAACCCTTTCCCGACCTTCTCAAGTTGAATAACTTCTGGTATGATCTTCAGTCGAGCATGACCTTCTTCAGAGGTTGAACCAAAACTGGCAGAGTAACTGTTCTCGAAAACTCTCAAAAACTGCCGAAAAATGTTCGAAAACTATCGAAACTCTAACTTTCTTTCTTTGCTTTCTCTCTCACGTTTTTAGGTCTGTTTGAAGTGTTGTGGATGAGTTGAAATGAGAGGGGGTCGAGCCTATTTATAGAGATCAGCAGCCAATCAGATCCAGTCCGTGTGGCAGCCCGTGTGTCCGTCCGCATGGCTTCGGTTGCATGTGCGGCAACACCTCCTGCTCCATATGTCAGCTTGCATGACCAGGGTGGCCTGCAAGGTGACACCATTTGCTACACATGTGAGGATGCATGGACTGGCTGCATGCAAGGAGACACCACGTCCTCCACATGTTTGGCCGCATGGCCCGGTCGCATGCAACGCGACATCCAGCTGCTTGCTCGGTCCACCTCGTGCTCCACATGTTTACTTGCATGTTCCAACTGCAGGTGCTGAGACACCTCATGCTTCCCTTGCCACAGGCACTGCCAGGAAGTCTCCACCACGTACTGAACACAACTATCGAGCCACCTCATGCTTTTCGGTTCAATCGTCTTAACGGAAAATATTTCTCGAGTCTCCGACTTCCCCGAAAAATTCCATAATACCGGAATTAGGGTTTTAGCCCAACTTCGGGTTTTCCCGTCGTGCTTACTTTCCGTCGTGCTTACTTCCCGTCGTGCTTACTTCCTGTCGTGCTTACTTCCCGTCCTGCTTCTGATTTATTTTTCTTTTTCCAAAATAATATATTACGAAGTTTCGCGGAAAACTTCGTGCCTAAGAAACGTCGTGCTTCTAAAACGTCGTGCTTCAAAAATGTGATGCTTCCAAAACGTCCGACTGATCAATCTAAGACATTGTCTAACATCATAGAGCAGCTTATTCATCATGGTTCATTGACTATCAATTCTTAGACCACGTCGTACTTCAAAATGTCTCGATCGATCCTTATCGATTTTTTTTTTTAAGGGTTTCTACACCGCCCTATACTCAGCTTGGGTTAAGGAGCGTGGCACTCCAGTTTGCTTCTTTGCATACCATGCGATAGGGTGTTGTCCAAAGAATACAACATACACACCAGTAGACGTGTAATCATCTTCGTTGTCGGTCCAAACTGCATCATAATAGGCATGAAGAGACGAAGAGCAATGAAGAGAGAGAAAAATACCAGAAGTGTATGTGTCAGCTAAGTATCGAAGAAATCTCTTGGTCGCAAGCCAGTGAATGTCAGATGGCTTGTGCACAAACTGGGAGCTTATTAACCGCAAACGCAATGTCAGGGCGCGTTAGAAGTAGGTACTGAAGGCTTCTTATCACTCTTTTGTACTCTGAGGGATTCTCCAAGGTTGTGCCATCGCAAATAGAAAGTGATGTTTAGGAACTCATGGGAGTTGGGACTGGTTTGGCATTCATCATGTTTGTACGATGGAGAATATCACCAATATACTTTCATTGAGAAAGGTGGATGACATGAGTTGTGCGTAAGACCTCAATGCCAAGGAAATAACTAAGGTCATCGAGATCTTTGAAGAGAATCTCTGAGACAGTGTGTTGATGACATCACGAATCTTGGACAAGAAGTTTCTGGTGAACACAATATCGTCCACATAAATAAGGATGAAGATGATAATTCCTCGATCATGAAGGAAGAACAAGGATGCATCAGCCACATAGCTTTTGAATCCAAGTCTTAGAAGGTACGTGTTTAACTCTGCGTACCAAGTACATGGTGCTTGTTTTAGCCCATAAAGAGATTGGTTGAGCTTGCATATGTGGTTCGGTTTGTCTTTTTCGATGAAGCATGCAGGCTGCACCATGCATACATCTTCAGTAAGGCGACCCTGACCAAATGTGTTTTGATATCTAGTTGCTTTAGAGGCTAGTCATATTATTTTTCCTGTCCAAGTAGAAGTCGGATCGTTGGTGATTTGATGACAGCGCTGAAGGTCTCATGATAGTCAATTCCTGGTCTTTGATGATATACCTTGGCTACCAGTCTTGATTTGAGGTTTTTGACTGTGGCATCAGGGTTGAATTTTGTACAAAAAAGCCATTTGTTTCCTGCAAGATTCGTCCCTTCTTATGCTGGAATTAGATCCCAAGAGTTGTTATGTACTTGAGCGTTGAACTCTGCAGTTGCGGACCGTCGCGAGTGTTCATCAGCCATAGCTTGGTTGATCGTGTGTGGTTCTATGTGTGATGCAAGTTTGGTGCTCATGCAATACTTTGGATTTGACTTGACGATATTGTTGCGTGATCTTGTTGTCATGTGATGTTGATTTTGTTGTGGTTCTGTGACAGGAGAAGAGATGTTTGTTGATGAAGGCACATATGATGTAGGCATAGTTGATGCATATGTTGTTGATGGTAATGGATCCTCCAAACTCACATGTTTCTGACCGCTGTATTGAGATGGTTTCACCATAGGGACCCACACAGACTCACTATTTTCTATAGAGAAAGAGACATTGGTACTTAAAGCAAATGGAAATTTGTGTAACAAAGGTCACATAAGTGAGAGGAATATACGAGATGTAGAGAGATCAAGACAAAAATAAGCACTTTGGGTTAGAGAGTAACCAAGGAAAACATAGGGAGTGGAACGAAGTTCCATCTTGTTGGTTGTGTACGGTCGCAGCCACGGGTAGCAGAAATCCTTAGTTTTGAGTTGTTGTGAGCTGTTCCAAAGACTTTAGTATATGGAGTATCCATCGAGAGTACCTTAGTCGGCATCTGATTGATTAAGTATACTGCTGCAGCAAACCCATACATCAAATATTCAGTGAGGATGGAGGCATGAGGAGAGAGAGACATGTCTCTACAGTGTGTTGGTGTCGCCTTTCGGATAGACCATTCTGTTCCGGAGTGTGTGGTGGTGTTGTTAGGTGAGATATGCCGTATTGTGAAAGGAAGGTTAGGAGTGCGATGTATTTTCCACCGTTGTTGCTGTAGAGATTTGTTATTTTTGTTTAGAATTGTGTCTCAACAAGGTGCTTGAATCTGATGAATGTGGTTGTGACCTGCGATTGGAGTTTCAACAGGAAGAACCAGATATATCCGGTAAATGATCCACCAAAAGCGGATAGTATTTATGACCAGTGAAAGAGTGAATAGGAGAGGATCAAACATCTGAGAACACAATTTGTAAAGGTAGAGAAGATGTAATAGAGTTTCATGGAATCACAGCTTATGACTCTTATTAATGGAACAAGCATTGCAATGAAAAGAATTGGAAGGACGACAAGAAAAAGTAGGAGAAAAACAAGAAGAAACATGCTGTAAAATCGGAAAAGCTGGGTGTCCTTGTCTGTGATGTCAGTCTAAGGCGAGGAAGTAACAACAGAAAAAGCGAGAGGTGTGCATGAGTCGTTAGCAGGCCATTCATATAAGTTGCCATTAACTAGCGCGGTGAGAACCGGTGTCCCCGTTTGAAGGTCCTTCACCTGAAGCAATGTTGGAAAGAATTCCACAGAAGTATTGTTAGTTTTGCAGAAACGATTGATAGAGATCAAATTCTTTGCATCGATGGAGCATAAAGAACATCATTAAGATTAAATTTCTTAGATAGGGTTGTAAGAGAAAGTGGACCGGTGTGTGTGATGGGAAGATTGGCACCATTCCCGATCACAATGGTATCATGTCCTGCATGGTGTTTGTGCAGCCATGTTTTTGAGATCAGTTGTGACATGGTGAGAGGCTGCATTTTCCATAAGCCAAGAATCAAGATGTTGATTTGTCATGTAGATTGCATTAGCAAAAGGGCGCCACTGAGGGGACTAAGCATTTTGTTGCATCACGTTGGTTGCTATGACTCAGAAGGACGGGCACCGTTGGGCGCTATGCCCCTGAGTTCCACATGCCTGACACCTGCCAAGATACGGACGAGGAGCACGAAGAGAGTAGTTACTTTGTCGTGGGACAAAGGATGGTCTCGAGTTGTTGTGGTTGTTGTTGTTGTGATTGTTGGTTGTGTAATTTTTGTTGTGATTGTTAGTTGTGTAATTGTTGTTGCTTGTGTTGGTGTTGATCCTTGTGGTGGTGTTGGCTGTAACAGAGAATGATGGTGTTGAAGGTTGATCACAGACAATCATAGCTTCCCAATTAAGCAGTTTCAATGTGAGTTCACAGAAGGAGATCAGGTGATCTCGTCCATTGATGGCATCAACTTCCGATTTATAGTCTTCGGCGAGGCCAACCAGAATCTGTTCTATCAGATCTTCTGGATCAATCGGCTTACCCAGGAGTGATAACTCATCTACTTTTGTTTTGATCAAACGTAGGTACTCACTTATGGTTTTTATGCCTTTGGTGCAGCTTTTGATTTGGAACTTAAGTTGCATGATGTGTCCACGAGTCGGTGTGCCAAATATGAGGTTGAGTGTGCTCCAAACTTCATGTGTGGTTGTAGCACTTGCACGAGTGGTTGGACTGGAAGAGATATAGCTCATATAATAGCGCTATATAAGAGCCTATCTTGATGTCTCCATGGTTGATACGCCGGATTTGGCTCAGCAAGGCCATTGTTAGTTATGATTGTATCTGGAGTAGTGTCTGTTTTCTCAAGGAAGTTGTGTAATTCATGACCTTCGAGGAGTGCTTGAATTTTTCTACTCCACATCAGGTAGTTGTTGTCTGTTAAACGAGTGACGTTGGACATATTGACGGCGAGTGATGAGTTTGCTTGCTTTGTAGAACCTTTGAATGCAGTGTGTGTAGCAATGGCAGTTGCGAGAGAGCTATTTGTTTCTGACAGTGTTGATTTGTTTTGTGTTTGAGTAAAAAAAGAGGAATTAAACGATTTGGATCGAGAAAAGCTCTGATACCATATAAGATTTGTATTGTAAAAGATTATGTTTATTCATGTCGATAGCTCTCTATATATACAACATGAAAGCATAGGATAGAGACGTGAAGGTCTTATCTATTGCTAGTGATTATCTATATGATAAATACACATAATTATCTATAACACATAGTTATCTTAATAGTAGTGATTTAAGGGATATTGAGGAGAAAGTAGACATGAAGTGGATTACAATATTTCAGGTCTTCCCCAAGCTTCTGGAGATGAGCACAACTCTTCGTCTTGTGTGACATTCATGAGGAGAACCTCCCACTTATGTATTAATTAATATTCTTGTAAACACTTTGTATAAATATTTATAATGTACAGTTGATGCTGAAATTAAGAAGCTCATGGAGAATGTGGATCACACTGGAGCTCAGTAAAAAAAGAGTTCCACCATTTTTATATACATTGGCATATAATGATCATTAATCATCTTTCTATACAATTTTCTTGGTGACTCCTATATTCTCATACACTCCAACGTCCTTGTCGTTGTCCCTATCAACATACATCGCAAAATATTGTTACACCAAGCTTTGCCTTCAGTAACATGTGACAAAGGGAAGACCATAATGTTGGATCAATACCACGACAGAACACAGGCTTAACAACCACGAAAGCCCATCACAGGTCCAGTTAGTCAACACCTCATGCAACGGTCATCTTGTGACAAAACTATAAAGGGAAAAGCAGAGGATAAGAAGATGACAATGACTGGTACGGGAATCAAGCTGTCAAACTCATTTTCAGCCCTTGATGATGTACATGGGTTTTAGCCAAACTTGCAGAAAGACTCACTATACCTTGTAACGCCTAGTAACAATAAATCGACTATGTTAACATGGGCAAGGTTATAGAGTGCTATGAAGAAGCCAGTTGAAACTTGAACAAGAGCAATATTATATATATACATCCATATATATATATATATGTATATATATATATATATGTATGTATATATATATGTATGTATATATATATAAGGATATGCTTCTCAGTTGAGAAAAGCAATACCATTAAAAAAATTAAAATAGTTTTTTGTTCTAATAAGCTCTGGAATAGCAAGATAACTCTTTTGATGACAAGAATATTTCACTAAGTAAAGTACAGATGATGGTGTTGACTGAATCCTTAAGGAAAGATGTACCACATTGGATAGATAAGAATGCATCTCGGCTGAGAAATGTAGTATTTGTTAGTCACAATGTACTTAATTGATATGAGGTGGAAAATGTTTAACTAGGTTTGGAAATGTGATTCAATAATGTGGTTACAATCGAGAGTAGGTGGGTTACATGAAGATGAAAGTTTTGATGGGTCTTGCGTTTAGAAAAATGGTTGTAACCTTTGTGAAATTCATCTAAGAACTCATAGTAGTGACATGATAATGAAAAATAATGATCAAAAGTGATGAAACACTTGAATGTGAGGATGTGGAAGTGCTAGATCTCTTTTAGAGAAATATGTCTCATTATAAATTTTGTAAGAAAGAAAACATGTGGGTCCTACCTTCTTGTTCTACTGACCGTGTTTTAAGATAAGTGTTTTTCAGAAACATATTTTTATCAAAAGAAAGGTCTCATGGCTTCCCATCGTTTTATCTCCGATGACGCTCACAGAAAATACCGAAGTCTTTGTCTTAGAGGGTTTCGAGTTCAAAGAATCATCCTTGAACATGTTCCTGCTCTACAGCTAGTCATGAAACTCATCGGTAGCGTGGGTTGGAGATCTACAATAACAAACATTACTGCCTTTTCGCCTATCTTGGTCAGAGAATTCCTCGCAAGATTCGGTGAAATGAACTCGATAGTTTAAATTAGAAGTGGAGTCTTTGAGATCACTGCAGCAGTGGTTTATCAGATGCATAGTACACCAGATGATGGAGTTTTCGAGGACTAGCGACTTGCAGATCTTGATCACTTTGTCTCAATTCTCACTGGAGATCTGCGTCACCAATGGGTTGACTTTTCTGTCAAAGATATGTGTCTGGTGTATCGTCAAGCGTATGAAATTTACAGGCAAAACTAGATCCCAAGGGAGGAAGTGGAACTCCTTGTTCAACAACGTCTCAAACTACTAGGTTCTCGGGTTATGAGGAAGCGGATCAACTATGGTGAACTTGTGTTGTCTCAGATCCGGAGCTTAATTATGGAGTCGAATGATACTTCGGACATTGTCTTCCAAAACCTTATTCATCAGATTTTGGAGTGTCAAAAGGATATAGTCACATGCTTGATGATGATAAAGTTGTGGGGGAGCCACAAAGTATCAGACACTACTCAACCAGTGGAAATGTTTTTGTCTGATGAGTCACACATTCAGGGGGAGAAGAAGTCACATGTTCATTGTGATTGGGGCGGAACATCTGTGTTATTTTCATGTTCTAAATTATGCTGCTTGTCCTATGCTTTCATCTTGAACTTATTTACTGAAGTGATAAAGGTTGAACTGAAGCAGATTGAGCAACTGTTTTATCTGTTGGACTAGTGATGAATGCAGCTCTTCCTGAAAATTGTATGTGTGCTCGTGTCTATGCAGGTTCGGAAATGAAGTGACTCGTGCAGACAAAAAGGGGGAGATTGTAGACTCAAGAATTTTAGTTGGATTGGAGCCAATTCAGATTGGTTCAGTTGAGATTATTGACGAACGAGATGGTCCCGGTTTAGTACCTTGAAGGATACGAGATTGTGATTCAAGTAGTTATGATGAGTAGAGAAAGATATGGAAAGATGATTTCAAAGAATTTTTACATGTAGTGATATATAAAGAAGTGACGACCTAAAAAAGTGGCTGTGTTTTCTAAGAGATAGAGATCAAGGCAAAAGGGTTTCTGGACTAGAGAGTGACAAAGAGAGAACCGTAAGGGTAGCAACTAGGGTTGTG
Organism: Moricandia arvensis; assembly: GCA_905132765.1. Lineage (NCBI taxonomy): Eukaryota > Viridiplantae > Streptophyta > Magnoliopsida > Brassicales > Brassicaceae > Moricandia > Moricandia arvensis. The sequence goes on from CAJHQP010001744.1 coordinate 95,006, forward strand.
GTTCTCAAAAATTAAAATTAAAATTAAATAAATAATCATATTTAATATATATATATATATGTATATATATTAAATATATATATATATATTAAGATACTATTTTGTATATTATAAGATACTTTGATTAAGCTAGGGACAAGTTAATTTGAAATATTATCCTTAATGAATATCTAAGAATATAAATATTTATAGTGGCATAAATCGTAACTAACACATCAAATAAAATATATCATGAATAAATTAATGAAAATTGATTTGGTATTATCATCCTTTAATATTTAAAACTTAAAATATTTCTAATAATACAAAGGGTATTTTGTAAAATTGACTCAAAACTTGAAGTTAAACACAAAACTAACTCTTTTTTTGGAATTTTAACTTGCCCTATTCATCTGAGAAGTTCTCATTATTCAAAAACAATGTCACTGAAAGACTTATTGGAATACTTTAAGGAGGTCTTCGAAAAATGTGTGTTTACACTATCATCCTCATCTTCATCAATTATTCTCGAAAATGTAATTGCTATCAATTCAACCAACAACCATGAACAACCAATATGAAGCTCTTAATGCATCAAAAAATCGTTTTTTCACTCATTTTATCTCATTTCTTATTCACAAAAACTACTTCTCTCTCAATTTCTCTTTATATTCATCCAAAAAAGACTAAGGTTTTTGATTCTAAAGTTTTTAAGTTTAATATAGCCATTCAAGCTCATGATTATTGGTCATTAACGATTGAGTAGTTGTCTTGGTGACGTTTTGTGTGTTTGGACAACTAAGCAAGTTTTCTCAATGGTTTAAGGTATGAACCGAATTGTTTACCCAGATTTATTCGCGATAAGACTAATGTGTAAGTCTTCTGGTCAAAGAATATGTTAATTTTGTAACTGATTTTCTGTGTGTTTTTTAGAAAACTTTCGTTTTTCCAACTTTTTTTTGTTGACAAAAAAGAAATTGAGAAGACTTTTCTCGAAGTCTTCCTGGATAAACAGATTAGTTTGCAATTGATCGTTATGTGTCATAATTTGACTTTCTACATAAGACTTCCACGAAAGTCTTCTCAATTTTTACATTAAGTCTGCTTACGGTCGGTGGAAGCTTGCGTATGTTACTTTTGCAATTGAAAATTTAAATTTAAACATTTAATTTAAATTGGAAGTCTTCCAGATTTGTATTTTGTGATTCTGGTCAAACATAAGGTAACGAAAGAAGACTTTTACGGAAGTCTTCTCAACAATAGTTAAATATAGTCAATTGCAAAACTAATCTACGCAGACTTTCATCGACTGTAAGCAGACTTAATGTAAAAGTTGAGAAGACTTGCCGGGAAGTCTTCTGTAAAAGTTAAATTTCTGACACATATCGGTCAATTGCAAAACTAACATGTTTATCTGGGAAGATTTCCAGGGAAGTCTTCTATGGTATTTTCAAGCATTTTTGAACTACAAAAGTAAGCCAATATTTACAAAGGAATGCTTCCTTAGAAGTCTGTTGTAGAGGAGATTTCTCTGAAAGTTTTCCTTTGTAAATTTTTGATTGCAAATAACCTAAATGGAAGACTTCCAAAAAAGTCTTTTCTGGGAAGACTTTCATGAAAGTCTTTTCTAGGAAGACTTTCACGAAAGTCTTCTCGTGGAAGACTTTCACGAAAGTCTTCTCGTGGAAGACTTTCACGAAAGTCTTCTCGTGGAAGACTTCCACGAAAGTCTTCTACGACAATGTATAATAAACCTTTATTATCTTCCAATTTAAAATGACTTTATAAAATTTTACTGTTAATTCATGTGTTTTATACAATATTCAAGGTCTTAAATAAAATCCATAACTTTATTGTTGATAATTTAGCGGTTATCAAATATGTTTATTAATGTTTCTAGCTAATGAAAGAAAATTTCCCTGGAAGTCTTCTGTGTTAATTTTTTACCTTGATGTTCTATGTTTGCAAATTTTCTCTAATTTTGAATGTTGAAATATCTATGTCAACCAGAAGATGGGTAAGAGCGGTTGCCTTCATGTTTTCTTGAGAAGTCTTCTCCCTTAGCCGTAGTAAATTTGACTTTTTATGTTATTATGTTTTACTATTGAATTTGTATCAATAACTTTAATAATGTCAAGTACTTTTAGCAGGATAATATTATAGGCATGAATATATTTACCAAATCTTTAATATATCTTTAAATTTACAAAAGAATTCAGAATTAAAAATGTACACATAAAAATCACAAAATGATCATAAACAAAATTATTATAGATAATTCCTCTACTAAAACAAGTTTTGGCTCTACTTAACATGAGAGAAGATTATTTCAGAAGACTTCCAAGAAGTCTTCTAGTATATTATATGTTAGAAGACTTCCGAGAAGACTTCTCCATAAGTCTTTCAAGTCGTCCTAGATTTGAAAAAATGCATATCCAAACAAAATAAATCAGTGAGAAAGATATGAGATAAAATGAGAAATTGCTATAAAGTTTTTTTTTATGAAAGATAAGATATGGGAGAAAACTATGCCAGAAGAAGTCTTCTAGATCTGGAAGTCTTCTATTGCATTAAATGTTAAAGACTTTTGCGAAAGTCTTTCTAGTGCATTATTTGTTGGAAGACTTTCGAAAACACTTCCATGAAAGTCTTTCAAGTCGTCTCAGATCTGAAAAAACATGCACATCCAAAAAGCATTCAATTAATTTCAAAACATTGAAAAGCTTCAAAAATAAGGTAAGAATTTAAAACAACAAAAAGAGTTTTCAAAAGTTAAGAGCTTTAAGCAACAAGAAGTTACCAGATAAAAAAATATGATTTATAGATCTACCTTTAAATAAGTGAAAGATGAGAACCATATAATGAAAAACTTGCAAAAACAAAATAAATAAGTGAGAACATGAGATTAAAATGAGAAATTGATATAAAATGCTCACATTTGTTATGAAGTAGGATATATGGGAAAAAGATCTGTTAGAAGACTTTAGCGGAAGTCTTCTAGTCCATTATTTGTTGGAAGATTTCTCAAAAGACTTTGATGAAAGTCTTCCAAGTCGTCTCAAATCTGAAAAAGATGCATATCCAAAAGCATTCAATTTACTTCAAAACATTGAAAAGCTTCAAAAATAAGGTAAGAACTTAAAACGACAAAAATAGTTTTCAAAAGTTAAGAACTTTAAGCAACAAGAGATTATCAAATGAAAAAAATATGATTTATAGATATACCTTTAAAGGAGTAGAAGATGAGAACCATGTGATGAAAAACATGCAAAAACAAAATAAATAAGTGAGAAACATGAGATAAAAGTGAGAAATTGATATAATGTTTGGTTTCTTAAGTTCAAAACAAATTAGAGAGAGGTTGGAGAGTTTTAGAATGAGAAAATCACATTTTGTTGCAGCTATTTGAGAGAAAGAGAGATAATGTGTAAATTTTTCTTTGTATTTTCAATAAAATTAAATATTTTCTATTCAGAAGACTTTCTAGTAAGTCTTCTAATAGAATACCTCCTAGAAGAATTACTTGAAAGTCTTCTACACCCTAAATTTACCATTCGCCCAGAAGAGTTATGCGGAAGTTTTCTATTGCATTATTTGTTGGAAGACTTAAATTACATATTCCCTAAACTCAAAATAACTAATTAATTAGAAACAAACACTTCATAAAACATAAATAAACTTAAAATCTAAATGTATATCATTTAAAATGTCTATAATTAGATTATGATTTTTTTCTAACCAAAATATTTTTTACGAAATTATTAAACTATTCTTAAGATCTAATACACTAGATCTTATAGAAGACTTCCACTGTAAGACTTAAGACTTCCACTGGATGACTTAATGAATACTTATTGGAAGATTTAACGATAGGCGGGAAACCTAAATTCTTCTAAGTTTTAAGCGGGAAATAGTAGTTAAGTTTTCCAGTAAGTCTTTTAGTACATTATATCTTCAGAAATTTAAGTCTTCCAAACCCCAAAATCAAATATATTACTGAATCACATACAAAAACTTTATAAAATTTAACATAAACTTATAAAGAGTTTATTATATACAAAACTAAACACATATAGATCAAATTTAGTTTTTGAAAAAAAAATAAGATACCACAATCTAACCCTAAAAACACATACAATACTACAACATAGTTACCAAACCCTAAACCAAAGAATATCATGACTAACTTACATTCATTCATCTATGTTGAAAATTATTCAATTTTAGCAAATCTAAATTGACATCATTTATAAATGTCTATAATTACAATATTAGGATTTTTACTAATCAAAATATTTTTTTATAAATTTATAAATTATATTTAAAATCTACATCATGAGAATACATTATATTTAAAATCTAATCACGCTTAACTCTAGAGTTCTTTCAGGATGTGTTCCAAAAAAAGTAAATCAACTTTGATGACATAGATAATCAAATCAATTCTCTTAAGTATTTTTCATATATCACAACTCGGGATGTTACAGATATATCCATACCAATAACGGTTTCATATTCATGTCCGTGATTACATTACATGTCATAGTATTTTAGTTATCATTTGCAATTGAAAATCAGCGTAGCTAATACTAATATAGGCCTATTAGAGTTCAATATGCATGTCAACTATGGTCAACCACCGAGTCCGAACCTGTCCAGTCCTATAAATTACTATCTTTTGATTTAGTTGTATAAATTTTAAAATTAAGTATTTTTGACCGTCTATTTAGATTTTACATATTTTATGTTTAAATTTGTTTGAAATAACATCAGCTTTAAAATTCTAAAGCTTCAGTTTTATTTTAAATAGTATATTTTTTGCGATCAAAACTATTTTTAATATTAACATATTATTTGAATATTTTTTTTGTTTAATCTCTAGCAAATCAAATAAAGGAACTATGACTGTATTTTATTGTGAGATCATTGCAAGAATCACATTCTAATGCGCTTTTTATGTAGCATATGTTTTTCAAAATAGAACCTGTGGAATATTTGACTTTATAGCATGAGTTTTATTCTCTTATAAAATTAATTTTTATTTTTTAGTTTGGTTTATTTATAATATGAGATTAAATCATAATAAAACATTCTTGTTAAAGAAGAAAAGTTTAACTGACGTTATACTTGAAAACCAAAAAACTAAAATTATCTTTAATAAAAGCCTAGATGGTTTAAAAAAAATAAAAAAGGTAAATAAATACAAAGTAAATTATTCCGAGAAGTCCATAAATGTTTGTATGAATTGCTTGATAATCACTTGTATGAATTGTCTTGATAATCACTTGTATGAATTGTCTTGCTTGCTTACACATATAGAATTATAAAGTCATTATAATAGAATGATCTCAATGTCGAATTCTAAAGCTATATATATAATCATTAGACACATAAGTTATCCTAAAGTCCAATAGACTTGGTGAATTTATCACAGAGGCAATAATGCCATTAAGAAATGATAGATACATTTATCCACCATCACTTTTGATGAGAGTCTCAAAAATCAGAATCTGAATATTAAAATCCTCTAGACCGTTGGATAGAGTTATGATCACCAAAGAACTTGGTGTTATCACCAAAGGCTATAAATATTTGGACAAAGTTATGATCACCAAATAATTTGGTGTTATCACCAAAGGCTATAAATGAATTGAGGAATTATAGATCCCAAGACTTTAAGTCTACGGATGAATATAACTCAGCCCCATTATACAGATCTGATCTCATATATATTGCTAGCTGAGTAAAGCAAAGAAATGCTAATTGAGACTTCTTAATTCCACACCATTTTCTGAAGCCTATAGGGCATCAGAGGACAAGAAAGAATCCATGCCCATCATGATAAACCACACAGACATAAATGTAGTGGATGGAAAGGACATGGATAGGCCATGGACATAAATGTAGTGGATGGAATGGACGTGGCCAATCCATTCCATATGGCCACAAGAATGACTATGGCAGGCTGTAGGTACCAACATGCATAGGCCATGGTCGAGACAGAAGCTGTGGCATTTCTAAACCACAAACAAAACACTCGACCAAATTCAATATGCCATAGGTGTGGAATAGATAACCATTGTACTAAGACATTTAGAACTTCCAAACATCTTTGTGACCTCGATCAAGAGTGTCCAAAAGAGATGAATCTAAAAGATCATTGGTTCAAAAATCACAATGGTGATAAACAAAATAAAAACTTATGAATTATGAAACATCTAGTTGTCTAAAATAATAAGCTAGATTTCGACTATACAATCATTCATGAACTCGTATTGTCTAAAATAGAATTACCTTAGCATTTATATCTAAAATAGAGTCATATTAGGTTTATTTTATTGCTTTTATACTTGCTTGATGTTGCTTGATGATATGAATGTTTTCTGTTTTATAAAATGTCAATAAGAACTTAATAAAAGGATAGTCAGTCTATGATAAGACCATGGCCAAAGACATTGCCTAAATAGGCACGATTTTATACACCTAACAAAGACCCATTGATTCATAAAGACTTGAGTATGAATGGTTTCCACATTGGATCAATGGGCAAAGGAACCAAAAGTTCCTTTAGTTTCTTAAAGAAAGTCGCCTAAGACAATAGTCAAGACTATTCCTACATACTCTATTGATCTAGACTATGCTAAAGATCAATATGATAGAGGCTTAAAGCCATGGTTAAGCCACGAAATTTTAAACACTTTATGGCATGATTGGATTAGCCATCCAAGTCTAAACTTGATGCAAAGAATGATAATGCAAAGGCACAAAGAGTTATCCCATAGAATCTCACGTTGTGTAACATGTACACAAGGGAAACTCATAAGGCTTTATTGTCCCATAGAGCCATGTGTAGTATGGTCATGAGGGGAGTGAGGACAAACCCATAGTCCATAACCATACTAAAAATTGTGGGTCATTTATCCTTCACCCATGGTTCATCCACGGTTCACCCGCGGTTCGTCCATGGATCCCCCACGGTTCATCCATGGTTCGTCGATGGTTCATCCATGACAATGGATCACGACCTATAAAGGTCCAAAGCTCAGGGACAATATGAATTTACATGTATAAGATCAATATGCATCAGGCCATATAAGTGAGTATAGATATTCCCATCTCAGATTGATTAAGGATCATGAACCAGACACATACATATACCATCTTAAAAGAAAATTTGGATAAACCACCACAAACATATGTGCCATATAATATGGAACCTCAGAAGAGGATTGAAAATATATGTTGGATAAGAATGTTTTCTCCACAAGTTTATAAAGGAACCTTGAGCCAAAATATAGGTGATCAGATTGTGGCCAGGTACACAGATTACATGACTAATAGTAATCTGATTATCCAACATTAAAAGGAGAAAGCTATAAGCTTGTAAAGAGAAATAGAAATGGTATAAACCATTATGATCTTGGCAAGATCCTCAGACTAAGAAATGATTTAAGACGTCCAAAAGAAATGAAGATTATGCAAAGCTAGCTAATCAGATGCCAAGACACATTGACCCGAAATGACTAAGTCATGTATATATAAATCAGCTTCCACCACGAGTTGAATGTCCTAGAGAATCATTATAATGTTGCTACTGAGTCTATACAAAGATAGACCAAAGAGTGCCATAAAATAAGAATCCTCGGAAATGAAAGGTGCTGAAAATCAAATCCGAGTTTGTAACGAAACCATCACAGACATAGAAAATGGTCGAACAATATATGATACCATACAATGGGATTTGGGACGCCAAAACCCATGGTATTGAAGGTGATTAGGGACGCCAAAACACCATAGTATTAAAGGTGACACAACCATAGAATTCATGGAACAAGAAATAGAGAACTTGGAATAACCAAACAATGATGCATTGGTCATAGAGATAATGATAGTTGACTGTGAGATAACAAGATCCTTAACTGATACCAGAAGCTCGGTAAACGTGATTTACAGGAAAAAAATCAAATTACCCGACCTTCAGATCAAACCATCCAAGCAACCTTCGACATTCTTCAATGGTTCGTCACAAAATCCCTTAGTAACCATATAAATTATAACCTATATCAGCACATTCTTGTTAGAAAAAAACTCACAATCATCGACTCCCCTAATATGTACAATATCATTCTCGAAACACCTTGGATCCATGCCATGCGAGCTTTTCCATCAACTTATCATCATTTTATCAAATTCCCAACCGATGAGGGAATAACTATACGCGGAAGCCAGAAGACAGCAAGAATGTGTTAAATTAAATGAGTATCAATACATGCGACCTAACAAACCACAACCAGTGCTTAAGGAAAAAGAAAAGTAATAAAGCAAGAATGACAGATTGAGAAAAGATGCGAAAAAATAAATATGGTTCCTTGAACCTCATACTTTGTAAAATTGAACTACATCAAGGCATGATCCCCATTTATGGTATGTAGGCACCTATATGGGTACAACTATTAAAAAATAAAAATTCTTTTTTCAAAAAATATTAGCTCTGGCTATTTACGGCTCCTAAACTCTATTTACTTAGGAGCTCCTAAGCTCAGAGCTCCTATTCTCACTAAAAAAAACTCTTATGCTCACTACATTGAGCTTCTTAGCTCTAGCTATTTGTGAGCTCCTACACTCACCGAACTCCTAAGATCTTCCTATTATATAAGCATGTTAGCTTAGAGCTCATTAACTCTTTACATTGGTGTCATGACCAGGTAATAACCGATCTTCTAATGCATTTTCCATAAATGCTTTAGTGAAATGACACCCTCACCATGAGCATCTTTTGAGTTCACTCATCGCGCCGCGTAAGCTTAAGCATGTTTATTTTGAACAGAAAGTCGGGCTCTCACACAAACAATTGAGAAATACGGAAATTATCAAGCATCCTAAGAACGCTCAACTGGGTAAAAGATAATCCGCATTATCACACCAAAGGCCGCTTGCGATACAAGATAAGCCAATCTACTTTTGTACCTTCTTTCGACCTAGATATTAGCCACACCTTCCTGCATCCGATGTTTTTTTATAAATATTAACAAAAATCTTGGCAAACACTATTTCAAATAAAATAACAAAATATTTCACAAGCGAAGAGATATTGAAAGATGAAACACAAAACATTATCGGATAAAAACTGTCCAGCATGTTCACATGATTAAAATCCTCATGAGCACTTAAAAGTATTATATTGAAATTTACAATCAATAGCTAAATCAAAAAGATCTTGGCATATGACTCTCAGGACCCTCATCAGTGGTATAAAGGAGCAACATAATTTTCAGCCATCATTGTATCCTTGGAAACAGGAGAAATCATGAGATATTTTTTCTGGGTCAATCTCTAAGACCCCGATCGCATTAAGTTCATATTGAAAGTCCTCCAAAGCTTCTCCCATGTTTTCCAATCTTCTTCGAACTCGACATATCCTTGATGTATAAGTTTGTTGATAAAATCAGTTCAGTTGGATGCCTACAAAATTAAAGAGCGTTCTCCTTGACGGCCTTCAAATCAGCAAAATCCTGTTTGATCTTCTAAAAATGGGAAATGCCTCGAAAATATGATGGGAAGACACCTTATCTCTCCACATCTAGCTCCTTACAAGAATTTCTTCATAATGCTTTTGGAGCTTGGCTTCTTGTTGTTTCGTTGTTTCCTTAATCTATTTAATAGAAACTTGGGCTTCTGCCACACTAGCACGAAGCACAGAGTCAGAGCTCTCAAGCTCTCTAAATTTTTCCCTTAAAGTTGCCAGCTTCTTATTTGAGTCCTTGAGTTGATTTTCCAAAGTAACAATATGTCCATGGCCTCTCGATTTCTGACCTGTTTAGTTTTTGGTGCAGCTCGGTCTTGAGAAGCATT
>CAJHQP010001745.1:0-104813 GCA_905132765.1 Moricandia arvensis
AAAATCTTTACTGGCACGGTTCGGAACTCCACACTACCGCATAAGAAAACCAAAACCAAGCAGTAAACATATTCTTTTAATTTTTATTTTATGAAAACAATTAACTAGAAAACAAAATGATATTGATTTTTTAATAACTCAAATAAATATGCAAATAAGAAAGTGAAAACAATTCAATAATATAAAAACTAAATTTGTGTTTTTAAAAGAGACAAAAAATTCTTCAAGGTACAAAATAAAATAATAAAAAACAGTTATCTTCATATATTAGGTTTACCAAAAAAAAGAAAATATAAATAAAAAGAAAACATATATTTGAAATTTATTTAATTACCTCAACTATCTACTTTCATATTCTTTTGACCTCCGTAAAATTATTCAAATAAAAATATTATGAATGAAATCAGAATAAATTTATATCAGAAATGAGTGTTAGACAAAATGATAAAATTTGTCCAAACTATTATTATACGAGCACCAACCGAATATATATAAAATCTAAATAAGATTAATGTTGAACCCAAGAACCGGAAAAATCTAATACGGATCCGTATAGTACCGAATGTCTATCTCTAACCTAGAAAAATTAAACCGATTGCCAGCGTGTAAACTAACCGGTGATGGAATCAGAAAACTATGTACACGTGTCACTATAACATTGGTTACGCTTACGCAGTACAGAGTTCCTCGGAGAGTTAATAGGAACCGTGTTTTGTCATCAACTTTCTCCTTCTCTTCGTCGTCTTCTTCCTCTGCGCTCGTGTTCACAAGACCTTAAAGCTTGACTCTCCCCCTCTTCAATAAAACTCCGATTATCAATTTCTCCTGCGCACTCGTGATTTCTTCTTCCCCTGTACGTTGTTATCTTCCCCAATCTTTGGATTTTGTAATTTTCCGATTAAAATCTGAATTTAGTGTTTTTCGTGAAGAACCAGATTTGAGGAAACAATGATTCGGCTTAGGGCTTACGCAGGCGTTAGCACCCTCGCAACACTATCCATGATCTACCACGCTTTCAGCAGCCGTGGTCAATTCTACCCAGCCACTGTCTATCTCTCCACATCCAAGATCAGTTTAGTGATCCTCCTCAACATGGGTCTAGTCCTAATGCTCACCCTATGGAACCTCGTCAAACTCGTGTTCCTTGGCTCCCTCAGAGAAGCTGAGGTGGAGCGTTTGAATGAGCAGGCGTGGAGAGAACTCATGGAGATTCTATTTGCTGTCACTATTTTCCGACAGGACTTCTCTGTTGGGTTTCTCTCTTTGGTTGTGACTCTTTTGTTGATCAAGGCTTTGCATTGGATGGCTCAGAAGAGGGTTGAGTATATGGAGACGACTCCTTCTGTGACTTTGTTGTCCCATGTTCGCATTGTTTCTTTCTTGGTTTTTCTACTGCTCGTAGATGGTCTTCTTACGTATAGTTCTATACGGCAGTATATTCAGACGCCTAAGGCTTCTATGTCAGTCTTCTTCACGTTTGAGTAAGTGTCCTTTTGCCTTCTTACTTGGACTCATCTACTTTTGTTAGGTTTGATGTTAGCAAGACAGGCTAGGGATCGTATGGAGTTGAGATTTGTCATAAATTGGAGCTTAAAACTAGCTTTAGTCATTGTCATGGTTCTAAAAATTGGTCTAGGCAGCACTTAGGCGCCTAAGACCCGCGTAAAATAGGCGCTGAACCACCTAGTCATAGTGCAAAACGCCAGGTTATCGCCTAACAATTTCTTGAACATCGTAGACTCATACAGCCTAGCTTTAGTCATAGTCATGATTCTAAAAATTGGTCTAGGCAGCACATACGCGCCTAAGCCCCACATAATGTTAAGCCCTGAATAATCTGTCTAGTCGATAGTACTCTTTCAAAAAGCATAGTTACTGCTTGACGATTTCTTGAACATTGGGTATAGTTGATAATTTTATGATGCAGGTATATGATTCTGGCGACTACAACTCTTTCTGTTATTGTGAAGTATGCCTTCTATGTCACTGATCTGGTCATGGAAGGTCAATGGGAAGCAAAGCCAGTATATACTTTCTATTTGGAGCTTGTTCGTGACTTGCTTCACTTGTCCATGTACCTCTGCTTTTTCCTTATGATCTTCATGTAAGTTTTTTTTCAGTCCAAACTCTTCTTTCATAATTTCAATCTTAGATGTTATTAATGCTGGAAACTGCTTCCAAGAGTTGGTTGCATAACTATATATTTTACATCTTGAACTATCTTTGTCACATTAGTGCTTCCATATATGCTTACTTGTAGCCAGAGTCAAAACAATAGCTCTACTCAGTCCATAGACCTGATAATTTACCATGTAATTGTGATGCACCAAGGGCTTGATTGCCTTTTTTGGTATTATATCTTAATTTTAAGTATTAATCTTTTTTTTATTGAATAGGAACTATGGACTTCCCTTGCATCTAATAAGGGAGCTCTACGAAACATTCAGAAACTTCAAGATCCGTGTGACTGATTACCTCCGGTACCGTAAAATCGCTTCTAATATGAACGATCGGTTTCCTGATGCAACTCCTGAAGAACTTAGTTCGTAAGTGTATTCCCCAAATATTCTAAATAACCATTTGCAATTTTGCTTAATTCACAGTTTTTAATATGGGGTTTGCAGAAATGATGCCACATGTATTATATGCCGTGAAGAAATGACCTTAGCGAAGAAGTTAGTATGTGGCCATCTGTTTCATGTACATTGTCTTCGGTCATGGTTGGAACGACAGAACACGTGTCCCACCTGCAGAGCACTGGTTGTCCCAACTGAGAATGCTACATCAACAGCTTCTGGAGCACACCAAGGATCCCTGCAGCAGGGTACCCATCTTGCTTTTTATTTAAATCTTCTTATGTCTCTTGAGGCTTTTGGTATTGCGAATGACATCTGTGCTTAGCATGACCATAAGGTGAATCTTATTAGTTTTCGAGACTAATGATACTCTATGCTTGGAACAGGAACGGGTACTTCAAGTTCAGATGGCCAGAGTTCTTCTGTTGCTGCAAGCACTAATTTGAGCAGGCATGAGGCTAGGATTCGAGCTGCTGCTTCTGCAGCTTCCATATATGGGAGATCCTTTGTTTATCCATCTTCTGAAAACACACTAGTCTGGTATGTGTGAAACCTCCTATATCAAAAAAAAAAAATAGTACATAGCCTGCATAACAAAAAGATTCAGACACCAGTTTAGTTAGTTTCTGTCTGTATATATCATGTTAGCTTTGCTTCTGTTAAGTGATGGTAGAGAAACAACTAACACTAAGATTGGACATATGAAGGTCTCAAGGCTCTTCGTTGCCACCTCAAGGAGAGCTAGAATCTCAGAAGAGATGTCTCGAGTCCCAAATTGAGGTAACTTCGATATATAATTTGTACGGAAAACTACCATTTTCAGTAAGCGGCTCAAGAGTGTCTATCAAATGTTTTCTTGGTAGGTGTTACAAAATCAACTTAGGCTTCTAAAGGAGTCTGCAACTACTGTAGATATGAAAGGAAAGTCAGTAGTGGAAACTGCAGAGTAAACCACCTCAGAGATTGGGAATGGCTTTTGGTAGAAAGGATTATGAAATGTACATGTCTCTTAGAGCTAACCAGGCTCTCTACAACACTTGTCTCTTTTTTTTTTTTAGCTTTTCTTTAAGTATTTCTTTTTCCAGTGTCGTTTTACGTTGGCATGTAAAACGTGATTACCGTCTTAAATTACCATGATTACATTTTTTTTGTCTTGTTCATAATGCATTCTAGTGTTTTACAAATCCTCATCTAGTAATGTTGCAGACATCTTCAGAAATTTAAATGAATAAAACTTCAAAGGGCAATTTTCCACACAAGAAAACTCGATCAGAAAACTAATACAAAAGCTTAGAATCAGAATTTCCAAAATTTCTATATGTATAATTTGTCAATATATTGTTAGAGATGGGAGTGGACAATAAATTTGTAATCTAAGCTACAATTTTTTATTTTTTGTTGCCGTAAAAAAGTTGTTCTACTCCGTTTGTTTCTTTTTATAAGATGTTTTAGAAGGTTTATGTTGTTTCAAAATATAAGATGTTTTGAGATTTTAATGAAGTTTTAAAGTTAACTTTAACTTTATTAGAAACTGTTTAACCAATAAAATTATCCAATCATTTTTTATAATTGGTTGAATGATTTTAAAAATATATCATTAAAATTACTTTTAAAAAGAAAGTAGATATCTTAATTTCCGTGCATTCAACTAAAACATCTTATAAAAAAAAACGGAGGAAGTATCAGTAGTTTGAGTAAGCAGACCAGAATTTAATGATATAAATACACTAGAGATTATACACAAAAAACATATGAGACAAGTAAAAGATAATACTACAAATATATCATAGAAATTAAAGTATTTGATAATACCTTTTTATTTATCTCATATTTACATTTGGGCATCTACCTTTATCTTTACGTTTAGGCTTTGATATGGGCTTTAAATCAGTTTCTGTAATTGGGTTTATCTTTCAACTTTGTATTTCTTAGCCTTTTAAGGTTATAATGAAATGAAACTAGTGTTGAAAAGGAAAAAAAGCTTCTTATTTCATTGCCTACTAATCTCTTACTATTTCTCTTTTGTTATAGTTGCAAGTGCTCTTCTTCCCCAAATCGAATCGAAAGAAGCAAGAAGCAAGTATGTGGGTGGAGATCATCTGCGCTCTCGTAGTCTACAAACTCGTTCGCCTTTTCTTCTACAACGACGAGTTCTCCGACGTCCAAACTTCCGACTCCACTGCTCTCTTCTCTGTTGCTCACAGGCACCACCTCCTCCCCCTCTCTCTCTTGTTTTTTCCCGATCTCCGATTTTTATCTAATTTTTTTTTTTGTAAATTGCAGACTTGAGAAGCTTCATGGAGGAAAAGCTTATGTAGGGCTTAGAATTCCAGACGCAGACACGTCTTCTAGACAGGATATCGATCTTGTTCTCGTCACTAAAGGGTAAAATCGGTTCTCCTCTTCTTCGGTTTTATCTATGTAGCTATGACTTATGAGATAAACAAGTGATATGTTTGGGTGTAGACAAGTTGTGGTGATTGGTGTGAAGAATCTATCTGGGATTGTTACGGTAAGGAGTGATGGAAGCTGGGTTTGTGAAGGTGGGAAGCATCATTCTACTCAGACCTACCCTGATCCTGTATGTTTCCATTGCTTTGTTTTGTACACATGAATCTATTCTTTGTGCAGTGATTGGGGGATGCTTCTAGTATGAACACCCAAGTAATGTTTTGGTGTTGTGGAAGGGATACATGAGAAATCCAAAATAACATAAAAAATTAGAACTTTTCTACAGTTCTTGTTGCATAATGATGTCAGTGTTGAGTTGGAATTGTTTTGGTCTTGGCACTGTGAAGAAGTTAGCAGTGAGTACTTGTGGAGACTCAGAGAATTCTTTTTCTGTTAACACATCGAACTAGAGTGATTGTAGCATTACGAGAGGAATTGGGTATTTTCATTTCATGATATGTCCTCTTTTGGACAAAAACTCTATAGGTGTTAAAGTATAGAGTATGACTGTTGCGTTGAGTTGATTGTGAGATACTTTAAGACTGCTCGTAAAGCTGTTGGTTCCTTAGAATGCATTTGGTTATCCTTTCTTGTCTCTTGCATCGTCGTTGCACATTGTAGGCAATATATATACGGAGTTATTTCATTATGATATGCATAAATTTCTTAAATGAAATGTCCAAAGTTGGTCTTTACATTGACAATTGAAATATAAAAGCTGACCTGCATCATAGATCTATGCTACTTTGTTTCTAACTAACAATAATTTTTTGTTTTCTCAGCTGGCTGAAGTGAAGAAACAAGCTTCAGTTCTTGAGTCATATCTTGAACAGAGGGGCGTTACTTTACTAGAAGAAAATATCTCTTGCAAAGTTGTCATCCCCAATCCAAATTTTCGGTTTGTATTGTTATCATTTCTACTGTCTGTATTTTCATGATTACTCCTATGTTTGGAAAGAAACAACAATAGTCATTGCTGAACCTATTGAAGTGTGTTTGTGTGTGATCGTTGCCATTTTATTCCTTGAATTATATTCGTTGATTTTTCTTATTTTTTGTGATGAAAAAACTTATATGTTTCTGTTTATTTCAGTACAATGCATGCATTTCCAAGTGAGGTAATCACATACGAAGAGTGGAAACATCTGAAACCAGTCTCAAGAAACATACTTTCTGGTTGGGTTAAAGGCGCATTCAGCACAGGAAAAGAGACGGACGACTCTTCGCATCAAAAACTTAACTTCATCCTTGGCTCGGCACCGGTGTGGGATAGGTCATAACCTCGTACATTTCTGAACCCGTAAAGAGTTGTATTGTAAAGGTTTGATCTATGATTTGCAGGGTGGAGCTTAGAAACAGCAAGATTGTGTTAGGGGAATTCCTTGAGTTTAAAGGAAAGCAGGAAGACACTTTGGCTTTGAGAGATATCAAAAGATCAAAAGTTGACCGTATCTCTATTCAGCAAACTAGCATGCTTGGATTCGGTAATTTTCTCTTTTTGTATACCTCCATCATTTGCTTAAATTTAGTGTGTATTTGATTAAAATGAATCACTATCTTTAGCATGGTAGAAATGGAGTGTAGTTAATTACAAATAATTTTTTTGGTTGCAGCTCCAACAAGGTTGCAGGTTCTGTACTCATATAGGGACTACAGAAGTGAAGGCAGTTCAGGATCAGAGACGAAGGAAGTGACTGTAAGGTCGAGCACCGAGGTTGTGTTCCAGCCACGTGACTCTGGAAAGATTAAGAAATTCAAGCTATCGTCCCTCCTCTCCGTTTCACTAAGTGCCTAACAACTGTTCTGTCAGTAGATAAAGGCTGTTAATGTCTACTATATGACTTGGATAGACCAATCTTGACATGGGCTTATTAGTAAGAGATATCACAGTTTTTCATAAAAAAAGTGTTTTTTTTTTCTTGTTTATTGTTTTTACTGAACCAAGTCATAATCATAAAATATAAACCAAGAATTGTCCAGTTTTGCAAAGAGATCATCGTCCTCTACTTCTGACTGCTGCTGCAGCTTGTACTCTTCTTCTTAAGCAGGTTTCCAAATTTCCGGAGCAAAGCTTTCTTCTTCTTCATCATATGTTGTTCCTTCAAGAGCAGACTTCCACAGTCTTCTCTGTGCTCTGTTGAAGAGAACTGATCCAAGTTCTCACTGCCTTCTGTTTTCGACTCAACATCCTCTTCCATAGAGTCCATCTCGGTTTCTCTCTCTGCAGATACTTCACTTCTTTCAATCTTGTAGCTCTCCCACATCTTGGATTCAGTCTCTACATCCTCTTTCTCTATCTTTCCTTCTTCAACACTATGAACATGTTTATTAACGGCTTCCATGGGACTTTCTTGTACCTTATGTTCTCTGCTTCCGTCATGAAAAGGATCAGTCTCTGTCTTTTCCTCCTCACTCCCAGAACCATTTACGTCAGAGAACTGAACCAAGTCATAATCGTTTCCAATGCCATTTCCAAGAACTTGTATCGCTTTGGTAGGAGAAGCTTCCTTTAACTCCTCCATTTTCACAAGAGAGGCAGCTTCCCTGCCCTTTAGCTCAACGTTATCCTGCATGGCAGTCTCCAACTCCGTCTTTTCATCAAGTAAACTCTCTTTCAGCTTCGACAACTCCTCTATTTTCCTTCCTGCTGAAGCATCACGCGTTTTGAGATCTTCGTTCTCTTGAGTGACTCTTTGAAACTCACTTTCTTTATCGAGCCAACTTTGCTCAAGATGTAACAACTCATCAATCTTTTTCAAAGAAGAAGCCTCCTTGGCCTTAAGCTCCTCGTTTTCGTGTAAAACTCTCCGGAATTCGTTCTGCTTGTCAAGCAAACTCTGTTTAAGTTTTGTCAACTCTTCAATCCTCTGAAAGGACGAGGCTGCTCCGGCCTTGAGCTTCTCGTTTTCGACCATTGCAGCCTTCAGCTCCGTTTCTTTAAGAAGCAAAGTGTGATTAAGATCTGATAACTCCTCTATTGTCTTGAGTGATGAAACCTCCTTGGACTTTAGCTCCTCATTTTCGCAAATGACAGCCTGCAACTCGTTCTTTGTCACGAGTAAACTTTTATTGAAGTTTGATAACTCTTCTATCCTCTTTTGGGATAGAGAGTCCTTGGATCTAAGGTCCTCAATCTCCACGAGCTTACCATGCAACTCATTTTCTTTGTTAAGAAGATCCTCTTGCACCCTTAACAATTCTTCAATCTTCTTGAGATAAGCAGTCTCCTTTTCTCTAAGACCATCTCTTTCTTGTATAGAACCCTGGAGTTTGGATTCATGCAATTTTGACAACTCCTCAATCTTCTTACCATAAGCAGACTCTCTTTCTCTCAGTTCCTCATTTTCCTGAACAGTCTGCAGTTTGGTCTCTTTCTCAACTAGGCTTTTATTCAACTGTGACAACTCTTCAATCTTCTTAAGATAAGCAGCTTCACTTTCTCTGAGACCATCTCTTTCTTGAATAATACTCTGCACATCAACCAAGCTCATATTCGCCTTTGACAACTCCTCAATCTTCTTCAAATGAACAGACTCTCTTCCTCTGAGCTCCTCAGCTTCTTTCTCAATGCACTGCAGTTTTGTTTCTTTATCCACCAAGCTATCATTAGCCTTTGAAAACTCCTCAATCTTCTTAAGATAAGCAGCTTCACTTTCTCTTAGTTCCTCATTCTTCTTAAGATAACCTCCATTCGCCATTGACAACTCCTCTATCTGCTTCATATGAGCAGCTTCTCTTCTTTTCAGCTCCTCAGCTTCTTGAGTAATCATCAACAGCTTGGTTTCTTTATCAACCAAGGCTTGTTTAACCTTTGACAACTCCTCCATTTTCTCGAGTACAGAACTTTCCCATTCTCTGAGGCTGCTATTATCTGCCACGACGTTTTCCAGCTCATCTTCTTTGTCCAACAAGCTCTCTTTCAGTTTCATGCTTTCAGCTATTGCTTCTCCAAGTGTTTCCTGTAGATAAACTATCTCCTCCTCAGCTTCCTTGAGATTCTTTTTGATATTGACCTCTTCCACTTTCCTTGCATTTGCATCTCTGAGCAGATTCATCAGCTTGCTTGCTTCTTCTTCTGATTTCTTCACACGTCCCATCAGATGAAGCTCTTTCTGTTCCCACACAGCCTTAGAGTTCTCAAACTCGTTCTGCTTGCTATCTATATCACTTTTAAGACTACCATTTTCTTTTCTTACTTCCTCAAGCATTTTTCCGAGCTCCTGCTGCGCTTCCCTTGCTTCATTAGATGCTTTCTGCAAAGCTAAAGCTAAGCTCTCCACATCTTTCTTGCTCTTCTCTTCTTCCATCTTACATCGTTCCAACTCTACAAAAAGTTCTGTTTTCTCATTCAGTAGCTTATGAATACTTGATGTTGCAGCCTTTTCATTTTCCAAGGCCTTAGTTTTCTCTTCCTCAATTGTTCTCTCTAGACTTTCAATCTTTTCTTTTTGT
Source organism: Moricandia arvensis (assembly GCA_905132765.1). NCBI lineage: Eukaryota > Viridiplantae > Streptophyta > Magnoliopsida > Brassicales > Brassicaceae > Moricandia > Moricandia arvensis. The sequence goes on from CAJHQP010001745.1 coordinate 9,480, forward strand.
GCAGCATTGTCTGACCTCGTCTCATGCAGCACCTGATTACATTCAGCAAGCTGCTTCATAAAAGAATCCATAGACTCTGAAGCAGATCTATTTGATTTTTCCATTTGCTTTTTAAGTTCATGAACCTTGTTCTTCCATTCTTCTGCTAAAATACTAGCAGCTTTTAGATCAAAGTTCAGCTTCTCAACTGATCCTTCTTTCTCTTTCATGCTAGTCTCAATGATACTAACCTTATCAAGCTCCTTTCTCAACATTTCAATTTCAGACTTCAGTTTAGAAACTATCTCATTACCTTCAATAGCTTCTTTCTCTTCCTTTGAACTGAGAAATGCCTTTAACCGGACTAATTCAGAAGAAAGAATCTCAACCTTCCCAGCCTGGATTTCAACATTCTTGGTGGCTTCCTCGGCATTGCTTAGCGCCTTGTTTTTAGCATTAGCCATAGTAGCCAATTCATGTTTAATCCTCTCGATTTCTTTTGTGGTAGAGAGGAGAGCTGACATGTCCAATGCGTGCTGGTTCCTAATAGACTCTAGCTCATTCCTCGACGCTTCCTCCTTTTCCTGCACAGCTTCGAGTTCAACAGCTCGGAGTTTCTCGACCTGGAAACTCTCCTCAGCTTGTTTCTGAGCTGCCAATGCCTCTCTGAGTTTCTCATTGGATTCTTTAAGATCATCTATGGCTTTAGCTTTATCTTTCTTGAGCAATGCTATTTGCTCACCAGCTCTCTTCAAATCCTCCTGAATTTTAGTCTGTTGAGCTTGCAGCTCCGAATCTTTTATCGACCGTGATGGCACTTTCTGAAAATGTCAATGGGTTTAACAGAATATAGTCTTTCCCACAACTAGAAATTATGGTCGAAAAACTATTTCTCCACGAAAACTTCCATATAGCATCATATGTTTTCTGGACTATGACTTTGTTCTCTGTACTTTTGAAATAATTATTTTAGATTTTGAATCTTAAAGATATCGGGAATTAAATATGAAACTATTATTTCATAGATAAATAGAACGGGATCATAATTCGAAAGATATTTGATTATATACCTTAGTTCTTGCTGGAGAAATAACTAGTCAATAAAAGAAACTGTTTTGAGTTTTGGAACCAAAAGACAAATACTTACATCAGGTGTAGGAACTCTAGAAGTCCGAGCAGGCTTTGAGTTAACTGTCTGAGGAGAACTATGGTCGAGGGAGAGACGAGTGTTTGGCAATGGGGAAGAGGAAGTGCCATCTGATTTAGCAGCATTGAGTTTACTAAATCGTGGAGGAGGTGGCGACGGTTTTCTACGAGGTGTCTCCATCAAACCGGTTCTACCATAAACGGTTTAATACAAATATCAAGATTAAATAAATCAACTGCATTCCAAGAAATTCAAAATTAAACCAAAAGTACATATCCAATTATCAATTTCTACTAGATGACAAATGATTCAAGAAGAAGTTCTCAACCATGAATCTTGAGATGAGGTTTTACATTTTTTCATATAAAAAGTAAAAATTTGGAAACTTATTATGAAATCAATGAAGGTTGATAAAAGTCAGATATAAAATGAGAAGCAAAGTACAGAACATCTCAGATCAAATCTGTTTCAAGTTCAAGAGTTTGTTAATCTGAAAAAACAGGTACTAACTTGGTTACTGACGCCATTGTAGCCACAGAAGAGCTTCAAAATAAAGCAGACAAGCTGCAAAATGAAAGCAGAGTGAGCCAAAGAGCAGAGCAAAGCGCTCTAAATTCCCAGCATTGTTGCGAGAAGGAAGACGGATCAATATATTGTTATTCTTGAAATTTAGCTGTAAAACCCAAATATATAAAAGAATGAGTAAATGGGTTGGGTTGTCTCCGTAGTGGCCACCCTCTCTCTCTCTCTCTCCATTGCAAAAGGATTAAAGAAGAATAACTCCAGATCAAAAAAGTTTGTAATCGTGGATAAATGTCAGGTATTAGTTTTGTGTGGAAGTGGAACCAACCCAATCCAAACCATTTTTTTTCTTTTTATCCTAAACCCTATACTTTTTTCATTTCTTTACTACACAACCATTTTCATTTTTATCATCCTACTATTAACGTGAAAACACGTTTAAATTATAAGATTTTAGTTTCATCTATATTATTAAAACAGAAGTACAAATCTGAAAATGTTAAAATTTAGTCATTTATTCCAACAATAATTAATGAAGCTATTGATGTTTTAATGAAGCTACTAATTAAAATGTTGTCTTATCTAAATTAACTTAATCGATTTATTACACTATAATAAATGAAGCAATTGATATTTTAATGAAACTACTAATTAGGAATGTTGTCTTATCCAAACTTAAAATGTTTAATTACATCTTCATTTTTTACTTTTTCTAATTACTTCATTAATTATATTTATTATAATAATTAACATCACTTATTTTATGTGTTAAACATAATAATTTCATATGTTTAAATAAAATTATTTCATTCGTGACAAAGATTCCAACCGGTTAATAAATAGTTTTTATTTATTCACATTCATCCAACTATCCATCCGAATTGAAATCGGTTTTTCATATCGTTTTTTGTTGTTCTAAAATTAAACTACATGTATATATTATAAATTTCTAGACGGGGTTTGAGTTTATCATTCCGGGTCCAGGTAAGTTCATATTATAAATTTCTAAACGGGGTTTGAGTTGATTTAAATTAACATCCGCTCGGTGAGCGGGTCCAGCTCTAGTTGATTTTTAAAATGTGTGACAAGACAAAAATAATGTATATTAATGAGTTAAATGTGATTGAATTTTACTTTGGATTAAGCTCTCAAAATGTGTTGACATAATTAATGTAAAATTAGCTTAACTAAACCATTTTTTGATTACCAAATTTGTAATATCTGCAGATGTTAAATTATGTGGTTATCATAATCAAAACTTGGTAGATAATCAAAATGTAAAATCATTTGGTTTGATAAAGTTGTTATGAGCTAAGAATAAAAAAAAAAAGTTGATTTTTTACTCAGTCGATGACAAGTTGTTACGAGCTATTTGTATAACAAGTTGACAATTACTGCGTAGCTCAGTGGATGGTTAGCATTGCTATACGCTTTCCACTCCGCGAGTTCGAGTAAAATCGCACATTGGTGATGGTGGTGGAGGACTGTTGTGATTGTTGATGATGATGATGATGAGAACACTCATAAACTTAAACCCTAATCGAACCAAATAAGGTATTCTAAAATACCTTATTTTAATTAATGAAATTTAATTATTTTGAAAAATTGAGCTTACTTTTATCTACAGATCCAGCACACTGAATCGAGAAAATCAAACAACCAAAAGCTTGCTTGCGAAGCTCGCCATGGAGGTTGAGAAACGGATCTGAGTGTTTTTTTTTTCTTCTCGTGACGAAAGAAAAAAAAAGATCTGGAGTAGCGATGAGTTACGGATTGGCGATCTACGAAGGCGCGGTGGTGATCGCATCACTGTGTCTCTTAGGCTGGGCAGGTCTATGGTTCCTGAATCGGCGACTATACAAGGAATACGAAGAGAAGCGAGCTTTGGTTCAGATCATTTTCAGCATCGTCTTCGCCTTCTCTTGTAACTTATTGCAGCTCGTTCTCTTCGAGATCATCCCTGTGCTCTCTAGAGAGTAAGTTTCTCTTCCCTTACTTACTAGCCTCGTTGCAATTTGATTGGGATATGATTGTGAATCTCTTTTTTTTTTTTTTGCAGGGCGAGGATGGTGAACTGGAAGGTGGATCTCTTCTGTTTGATACTGCTTCTCGTGTTCATGTTACCCTATTATCATTGCTATTTGATGCTTCGTAATTCTGGTAAGCTTCCTTGTTTGCTCTCTTCTCTTTGTTTAGAATGTAATCATTATAATTGGTTAGTTAATGATTATGCTAGACTACATAGTGTCCTGCTACATTTTGTGGTGGCTGTATATCCTGGCGGCGTTCCCGCCTTACTTCTCCTTTCAGGACCTATCATAAACAGAATCCAGTACTTCTTTGGTCGTGAATATCTGAATTTGTCAAACCTAAACAAACATTTCAGGTGTACGAAGGGAGCGTGCCTCTGCGGCGGCTTTCTTGTTCTTGACAGCATTCCTTTATGCTTTCTGGCGTATGGGAGTTCATTTTCCCATGCCTTCTTCTGATAAAGGTACTAACTAGCTTCTGCATCATAACATTCTCATTAGACAAAAGAATGTGTTTGTCGTCTGTCTCTTGAATTTTGTTGACTTGATGTTCTGTTTCTTGCTAGGTTTTTTTTACCATGCCTCAGCTGGTCAGTAGAATTGGGGTCATTGGTGTGACCTTAATGGCTGTCTTATCAGGATTTGGAGCTGTTAATTTGCCCTACAGCTATATATCCCTCTTCATTAGGTAACACTATATTTCCCATAACTGCTATATACTGGTCTATGTTTTTCCCTTTTCTGGTATATACTTAGCCCATCAATAGAGTCTTTTCCGGAAGCTGCAAACATTCAATTGGCTGAATAATAAAGCATACTAACTTGTATATACTACCCACCACCTGCATGTTCTTTCATTAGATAGTGAGAACAAAAAAAATGTGCACGAAGAAAGAAGAAAAACTAGGAAAGAATAAAATGTTGAGTTGCGTGTAACAATAAGCTTAGAAATGCACCACATGGGATACTTGTATGAGATATCTCCATTCTCAAGACTCCAGAGGCTTGTCACTTCTGTGAAGGGTCTACTGATTTGGAATCTGCTAGATTGTCTAGAAGACATTGCTTTCTAATAGCATTTTTATTTCTCTCTTTCACACACATATAGAGAGATTGGAGAAGCAGATATAATATCTTTGGAAAGGCAGCTAATGCAGTCAACTGAGACGTGCATAGCAAAGAAGAAGAAAATTATTCTGTGTCAATTGGAGGTGGAACGAAATCTAGGATCAGAAGAGGTTTGTTGTTGTTTTATCTTCTAGCATAATTTAAATGCGTCCTTTCTGTGAGTGGATACCTGAATTCTTGCTCGTTAATTTCATTACTGTCATCCCAAACTTCCTCTATAATATTTTTATGGTGATAGATTAACATATTCATGCTCTAGTATCTAAATTTTTCCTTAAACAATTTGCCTTCATTTTAGGCTGATGAGTTTGGCAGCTAACCATGTAATGCGTTTTTCTCCCAGAATCAAAAAGGTAGCTCTTTCTTTAGAAGAATTGTTGGGACTGTTGTACGATCGGTTCAAGATGACCAAAAGGAGCAAGGTCAGTTTATGTGTTTTGTTTCTTAGGTTTTGTTGTGTGCGGCACTAATTTTTTTGCATTGATACTGAAACGAGTAGTTTCGAATTCCTTAGTTTGAAATAGTTACTAATGTGAACGACGCTTACCATTAATCTTAGCGGCTTTGACTTTAGGAGAGTGAGACTGGTCAGAGGGGTTATCTTAATGGAACAAGAGCATTTGTTATTTTACTCTATTTTGGCATGTCTTCTCTACTTTGATGGTGCTGTTAGTAATTCGATCAACTACAACAACATAAGGGAACCGTACTGTCCTTTTTATTATTTAGAAGACTCTAAACCCATAAAGTAAAGTTGATTCTTACTACAATGCGAGGCTTACGTCTTTGTACATACAAATGTTGAGTTGACCATTTATCTAGTACAGAAGAATTGTATTCAAGTACCACTTGAAATTATTTTTTTCCTTGGTTTTTGGGATTAGGTTTTGTTAAGTTGTTAACACAAGTACCACTTGAAATCATTTTTTCCTTGGTTATTGGATTAGTTTTTGTTAAGTTGTAAACAGTTTGACACTTGTTGGGTGATTGAATTAAATATTATATATATATATATATAAGTTTTCTGGTGATATCCCCACTCCCCAATTTATTGATATTTTTTCTTGACAAGACATAAAAATATTGGAGGCGGAGGTGGAAGGCTTAGAAGAGCTGTCAAAGCAGTTATTTTTGGAAATATATGAGCTTCGCCAAGCAAAGGTTTGCTTTCAGCTGCTTTGGTTTTGATTCGTTACAGAATTATACTCACTGACTTTGCGGTGACATCTTACTTGGTTGACTTTCTGTTTCTGATATTGCTATATCTGGTGGTGTTTTGGTTGTGATACTCTCTTTACATTTGCTCTGTCTTTATCCTATTTTTCAGGATGCTGCTGCCTTTTCTAGAACTTGGAGGGGTCATGTGCAGAACTTACTTGGTTATGCATGTTCCATTTATTGTGTGTATAAAATGCTGAAGGTAATTTTCTGTATCTCTAACGAGGTTCTAGCTTTTTATTTTGTAAACTCCACCCTATCCTCCGTCCTCGTATGAATTGCAAGAGAATTTAAACTGCTTCGCATGCTTATGAAAATAGCTCTTGTAACCAATGCTGGTTTCATTCATAGATACTTGTGGCAGGAATCAAAGTCAAGATGCTGCCTTAATTTTCCTTGTGTCTTTACTGTCCTTTGAAAGAGTGTGTCGGTATCCACGTGGGTAGCTTTTGGTTTGAATGGTAACATATTTGGAGGATGGGAAAATAGATTACGGAATAGTTCCTCAATGATACTTCAAAATTGTGCTTCTCAGTTAGATATTTTTCAACAAAATATTTTTCTCTTTGAATCATTCTTTCTATAAATAATAGGAACACCCTTCTTCCAAATTTTATAACATTCCTCAAATTACAGATTATTTCATATGAAAAGTATATTCCTTTCAGTCTTGAATAACTACTCTTAATTGCTCTTTTATTGATGTTCCTCTCTTTGTTACCCTTTGAAGCGTTATGCTGTAAGATATGAGTTGATTATTAGATTTGGATGGTTCTTCATCTAATTATCTTTCTCTGAACGACTTTATGCCGTGCGGTTCAGAAATAGTTAATAGTTTTTTCTATGGAAACCTCTACCTTACTATATACATTGTTTTCTATGTCCTTGTTAAAATGCTAATTGTAAACGTGGACAAGTAACTCTAGTTTCTTCATTTTTTTTCTCTTTCTGTTTTGTGCAGTCTCTACAAAGTGTTGTCTTCAAGGAGGTAACTTTATTAAGTTCATTATACATCATTACTGTCCTTAATGAATCATTATATGTGCCTCTTACTACATGAAATTGCTAGTAATCAGTTTGTTTTCAGGCTGGTACAAAAGATCCTGTTACAATGATGATCAGCATATTCTTGCGGTGGTTTGATATAGGAGTAGATGCTGCATTGCTCTCACAGGTTTGTGTTACTTTGCGTTTGCTATCTCAGATAATGAAGTAAATAAGCTAAAGAAATCCAACTTGGACGTTGTTGCTTTCTTACAATGTTTTTCTTTCTCGAATTAAAAGCCTAGGCATTTCTCTCTCAGATATACCTCACTTTCTGTGGGGGCTTTGATGGAATGCAAAGTTAACTAAGTAGAGAGATCATAGATTTCTTAGGGCCTAGTTATATGGCCTAAACTTCATCATAAAAATGTGAAATATATGCTGACTTCTCGATTTCTCTGCGTATGGTTTACTGGATTGTGCAACTTTGTCCTAACCCTGTTTCTTTCTTTCTTGTTTGCAGTATATTTCCCTGTTGTTTATTGGGATGTTGATTGTGATTTCTGTAAGGGGATTCTTGACGAATTTGATGAAGGTGAATTATGATTCTAGTTTCTCAATTGTTTTCATTTTCATTGGTGTGTCCTTATATTGTCATCTATGCAATCAAAACACTTCCGGACTTTTTTGAATATAGAAAAGCCACGTTCATATAATTTTCTCATGCAGTCCTTGATGTCTTCCTGAGTTTGAGTGCGTTCTAGTAGTTTGGGTTATAATGAGTTGGAGTGTATGTGGATGGTGCAGTTTTTCTTTGCAGTGTCGAGAGTGGGAAGTGGGTCTTCAAGCAATGTGGTGCTCTTCCTATCTGAAATCATGGGGATGTACTTTTTGTCTTCCATTCTTCTTATCAGAAAAAGCTTGAGAAATGAGTACAGGTACGCAAAGGAAGATCATTGTATCTTTTATTTCCGTATATGGAACTTTCTACTTGTTGAGAAGCAACCTTTGTAGCATTCAGCCATATTTGCTGCTGAGTTTAATAAAAGATGGAAACTAGAATCTGAAAGTATTGTGGGTGGTAACTTTTGTAGGGGAATCATAACGGATGTATTGGGTGGAGATATTCAGTTTGATTTCTATCATCGATGGTTCGATGCAATTTTTGTGGCCAGCGCCTTTCTTTCTCTCCTGCTGCTTTCTGCACACTACACTTCCAGGCAATCTGATAAGCACGCCATTGAGTAAGTTTCCTTGGTGCTCTATTGTTCCTTTGGCCTACACAAAGCTTAAAATCAAGTTACTACTAGTAATGGTTGCATAATGTGTAGCTTATAGCCTTGGCTATTTGTTTTATTGTGACGCTTCTGAGAGGGATTTAGATAATCAGTTAGAAACTCGATACATACACTCTTCTGCCACTAAGTAATACATACATATGGTCTTCATCATCCTTTTGTGGCTACAAGAATAAAAGCAATATCCAAATGCCGAAGGTATCGACAGTTTCATTACTTCTTAATCACATGATAAAAATGCTGATCCAGAACGTCACAGTGACAAAATAAACATCACCAAATGACTATTGAAACCTTAAAATATGTTTGAACAAGATGAATACCGTTAATCATACATTTAAATAAAAAGCAGAAGAAAGTGTATGACGTTGTCATTGACTGGATTGATCTGATTCAACTTTTATATTTTTGTATTTTATACAAAGTAGCTAATAACTCGACTATGTACCGTGATTATTATAACATAATTACTAACATAATCTTATGTGTATACAATTTTTTATTCCTGAAATAAATTTCACACGAAATATGTATAAATCTCTAAAAATGTAACTAAAAGTTCTGTTTTTGTTTTTGTTTATCTAAAAGTTAAAATATCAAACAAAATCCGTGAAATACACGGACCTATATCTATGTTTTTTTTTTTTTTTTTTTTTTGATAAAATTTGGACCTATATCTATGTTACTATAAAATAAATTTGTATTCACCAAATCTATGGGCACGAGTTAACAGTCTGGAAAAAGAAAGAGAGAAAAAACAAAAGCGAAGACGCACAGAGCGTGGATGCCAGCGGCAAGCACATGGTATAGAAAGGAAGCAAAGCATAAAACTCACACCGACGTCGAGTCAACACGCGGGTCAACCCGAGTCTCTCTCACACACATATAATTTTAGCAAATTCCTAATTAAAGATTCACCACTCTCCTCATTCGTCGCTCCAAATCTAACTTTCGTTTCCTCTGATTAAAAACAAAGAGAACAAAAAAAAAAAAAAAATCATTTGGTGTCGGTGCTATCTCCTCTCCAAGGCGTTTCCTCAGGTCTCTCTTCATTCTCTCTCTGTTTTCACTTGAATCTTCACCCAACTAGAATTAGCATTTGTATGATTCTTAGCGTTATGAGATAGAGATCCATATGAATCAGCATTTTTGATTCTGTAAATCTTACTAGATCTTACGAACTCAAAAACGCAGATCCAACACATCACGATGACGACAATGAGCAACGGCGATTCCAAAACCAGCAACGGCGATTCGAAAACCACCAACGGCTCCTCCACTACACCATTCAGGATCTTCGTCGGTTACGATCCACGCGAAGATCTCGCCTACCAAGTCTGTCGCCACTCCATCACCAAACGCTCCTCCATCCCCGTCGTCATCTCCCCAATCATCCAATCAGATCTCCGAACCAAAGGCCTCTACTGGCGCGAAAGAAACCCCCTCGAGAGCACCGAGTTCTCCTTCACTCGCTTCCTCACTCCACACCTCTCCAACTACCAAGGCTGGGCCATGTTCGTCGACTGCGACTTCCTCTACCTCGCCGACATCAACCAACTCGTCGATCTGATCGACGACAAGTACGCAATCATGTGCGTTCAGCACGATTACACTCCCAAAGAAGCCACCAAGATGGACGGCGCGGTTCAGACGGTTTACCCTAGGAAGAACTGGTCGTCCATGGTGCTTTATAACTGTGGACATCCTAAGAACAAGGGGTTGACACCTGAGGTTGTGAATACTCAGACTGGCGCGTTCCTCCATAGGTTCCAGTGGTTGGAGGATGAGGAGATTGGGTCTGTGCCTTTTGTTTGGAACTTCCTTGAAGGGCATAACAAGGTTGTTGAGAATGATCCCGCCACGCAGCCTAAGGCTGTGCATTATACTAGGGGTGGGCCTTGGTTTGATGCTTGGAAGAATTGCGAGTTTGCTGATCTTTGGCTTAGTGAGATGGAAGAGTACTGCAAAGAGAAGAAGAAGGAAGCGAATTAGAAAGGTATGTTGTTACTTGTGCCAACACAAATTACATAGTTTTTGATTGGCTTTGTAGAGCCAGTGATCACTAGTGTCTTGTGAATTGGCTTTGGATTTATCATTTGAAATTCGTTGAATTATTCGCACACACTAATAGCAATATTAAGATGATCTTATGGTATAATAACCTTATTCGTTTTGTTTGGACTTGTGCCTTGTAATGATATTTTTATTTGTAATTTGAATGAAGCAACTTATGTTTATTTGTGACACTTCTTTTTAATTGGTTTATCATAATCATTAATCCAAAATAATTATCATTAGCTTGTCCTTGTTTTTGATATTGTCACTCAACATGGACATACCGATGAACTTCTAGGAACCTCAATATCTACTTTAGGCAACTGATACAAGAGTAAATGAGGAACACAAATCAATAACACATGAAGGATGAAACGAAACCTACTGATTTGTTCGCTGCAGCTAGATGTCCTGCTGGATTTATTTCTATTTGAAACCAAGTTCTTCTTGGGTTGTCAGAATCTTGGAGTAGTGGTTGTTCATAGATTGCAGCCTGAGCATCAAGTCAGCTCATTAGTTGTCTTTGTCGCTGCATCTTGGCGATCTAGTGGTTGTATGAGGGTATGCGTAATGTCCAACACAGCGGTGATAATCATGTGTGCTGCTTGTTGAGCAGTTGCAGCTAGATCCTCGATCTGATTGGTGTTAGAGCATCTCCAACAGAGATATTTAAACAGAATCTTAAGAAAAGAATAATTAAATAATTAATGGATTTCATCAAAAGTTAAGAATTCAATTCTTAAAATCATTAAATAAAAATTGAATCTTAGTGAGTCATTGCACTATTTGCAGGGCTCTGCGACACGTGTAGTTCCGCGATTAGTTGATATTTTTTATTTTTTTTTTAAATGGAAAATAAAAGAAAAATTAAATAAGTAAAAAAAGGTTTAAGGAGATGCTCTTATCTCAACCATCTATTTTTTTGTGTGTGTTGCTTTCTAAATCTCTATTGATAACGCTAATTGTTGAATCTGAATATGGCATGTTCTAAATGAAAACACAAATTCGATGATAAATTATTTGAAAAATATTTATTAGAATATTCACCAGTTACAAGAAAAATGAAAAGGAAATTAGTAAAAAGGGATAAACTCGTCAAGGACAATATCAATCTACAAATATCTAGTTCTTGTGCCGACTATTACGTGTTTGTGAATATTTATCTCCTTGCGAGTTCCTCTCTATTTATTTTTTCCAACTTAACTTTCTTCACCCGCCTCTCTTTTTGCTATTGGATCAAGTTCACTTACATTAGGGTTTCTGGAGGGACGTAGTAGTCTATCTCCAGCACAATAGAATTGAAGAAAACTCATATATATCGTTATGCGTTACAAACATCACGGTATGTATAATCTAGAGAGAAAGGATAAAATAAAGTATGGAGACGCTGCAATATCACAACAATGACTTGCAAAAATAATAGATTGAAATATGAGAAATTGCATCCTCGGTTTTTGAGAAACGTGGGAAACAAGATTTCAAGTGGAACTGTGTCCACCGAACTACATGCAGAGCGGTTGTTGTCACAAATCACAATGACCTTATTTTAGCTCTCGTTGCTTACTTAGACTATATGATTAACCCACTAACTTTTAATGGATTTCTTTTTTTTTTGTTTATTTAAAAAAAAATTAAAAAGACACCAATTGCGAGCCGCCACGTGTCGGTAGAGCCTGCAAACAATGCAAAAATTTCTGGATAATCAATCTTTAACTAGGACTTTTGGAAAACAGTTTTGGGCTTTTTAATAGGGTCACATCTCTAAGAAACTCTCCAAACCCATCCGATAATCATGCCCTTATGTATCTAATAATATTTGTTTGCTACAGACTTTCTACTAAGTCAAAAAAATAAACTTTTCTTTTGAATTATACAAAGATATTTTGGTACTCGAGTCCAGACACTCAGTTGTTAGTAGCATACGTTTTTGGCTCAAGTGTTGGTATTCTGTCTCTGATAATGTTGAAATTTTAATTTCCTAGTGATCCAAATTGGAACACACGAAAATAAACTTAACTGAACTTATTTTGATGATATCCACTTGGGCAAAATGTGAACAAAAAAAAGAAAAGATAATCCAAAGTAAAATATGAATGTACATGATTGGCCCTTCTCCCAATACATATGGCATCAGAAAGTTTTGTGGCAGTAAAAAAGTTTATCTTGTCAGACTGTACCAACAGCATAATTTCGGATTCGGACGCAGTCACGTTTCTTGTCTCTCCAACTACCATTCGTGAGGACTCACGTACACTCCTCCATCATAAGAGATATAATAATATTTATTATTATTTATTCGCATAGAAAAGAAGTATTCTGACAAACAAACAAACGTATTGCACAGCTAAGAAAGATTGCATAACAATATAGAAAAGACTCGGTATACAGTATGAGGCTATGTTTATTAGCGGTCTCTTAATGTAGGGTTCTTAACATTATTTGACATTTTTTTCTTTTTTTCTTAAAAATTTTTTTGACTAAGAGACGGGTTTTAAGTCTCTTATCTAAGAGACGTTTTTTAGATTTTCTTAGTTAAAAGTTAAGAAACGTTTCTTAGAAAAATTAAGAATTTATGCTAATATACTGCCAATAAACATATAGAGACTCCATGACATAGGGTTGATAATGACAAGACATCCCGCTTGGTTCTCGTTATGTTTTACTCTCTCAATTTTTAAGTTTCTTTTTCTTTTCATTTTTCATTCTATTTTATACATTTTATTAACGATAACAGGAAGATTTCATCTTAGAACATGCTCTAAGTTAAAAAAAAAAACAGCGTAACTATGTGAATTTATCGTAAATGGTATTTTGGTAATTTTTAAAGACCCTATAGAAACTTTTGCATATTTTAAAAAATCCTCAATTTGAATCTGAAAGGCAGACTATTCTTCTGTCAAAAAAAACTAATAATATTGCTTTCCATTCGTGATAACTAAATAATCATGTCATAATTAAAATTATAGTTAATACTTTTGTGATTGCATATTTTGGGAGTTATTCCATTAAATGCAAAATATTTATCATATGCAAGACATGTGAGTTGAACAAACATATTAGAACAAAATTAAATATAATTATATACCAAACTTACAATATATATATATATATATATATATAATATACAAATTATAATCTCTATTAATAAAATTTTAAAAACAAACAAATAATCTCGCATTTTAGAAATATGGGTCAAATCCAATTTATTTTAAAGTTTGAAAAAAATGATTTGTTTATACGTTATAATCCATAGAAACTCAAAAACAATTTTGCCTCTCATGTTTGCATATACTTAGTTAATTTTTGGTAAGTCATGTTTTTAACTTATTTGCATTCAAATTGAAAAATCATTAAAAAAATATTTCTTTTGTTGCTTCTATAAAACATTAAAAACCAAAAAAAAGTTATATCCCTTTTTCCATGCTAAAGTCCTTAAGATATATATACATAAAGTTTAATTTTGTTTATACTGAGCATTGATACACTCTTCCTTTCTGTTTTTGCAAATTACTATCAAAGAAAAACAACAAAAACATATGAGAAATTATTCAGAAAAAAAAAATTCTTATGCCTCAAACCAAAATTCCAATTATGGCGCCACCAACCAAGCATGGTTTAGTGAAGAGGATGAATGTGATGAATTATGAAAAATTTTCAAAAATATCATTTTTCTTATACCACTTTTCATGTTTACTTTAATCACACCCTATTACATCCTTTAACTCTAAATTCTAAATCTTAAATTAATTAACTGAAAGATTATAAATGTAGTTTTTTCTTTTAAAAAATTGTTTCTTAAAAAATGTTATTTATGAAAATGAAATACCACTAATGTGGTAAAAAAAATCCCATAAATCATGGTCTTGATTATTCTAATTCAAAGTACTAAGACAACCTTAGGTAAGAAGGTCGTGAGCAGAAACCACCCGATCACCCATATAAGTAACTAACCACCAAAAATAGTATGAAGAAAAAAAGATCAAGTAAGTGAAATAAGAGAAAATTTAATAGATAGCTAAATATAGATAGATTAGTATAAATAAATATTCAATAAATGAAAAAAACTTAATTTTTTTAATATGAACGTTTGCGAATTATTTCAGAATTTTTTTTGTTTTTCAGTTTTTTTCGAAATTTTATTTTGAAATTCAAAAATTCTTTTTAAAATTAATTTTAAAATATTATTTTAAAAATTCAACATTATTTTTTTTTTTAAATAATTTTGAACATCACCCTTCAAATCTAGTCCCTAATAAAGATAAGTTAACTTTACAGATATAAATATTAATCTTTTAAATAGAAGATTTTTGTCAAATTAACCAATTTTTGCTATATTTCTGATAAGATATTATCTCAGTGTTATCTTAATAATTTCTCTTAAAAATAAAAAATAAAAATAAAAATAATATGGGAGGACTGTAACAAATAAACAAAACATAATCCCATACACAGCCCCCATCTCTTGTTACTCCAACCTCTCATTATAAAATGAAAGCGACTCTCTCACCCTCCTCTCTCACACCCTTCCCCAGTCACAAACCATCTTCTCTCCGTTCACCACCGTCGCTTCTCCAACGTCCATCCTCATCAGCCTTCATGACGACGAAGACGGCGTCACGTGGAAGGGTGGCTGTGACGGCAGCTTCTGCTGCCACCTCCGTTGAGGCGCTGCGTGAAGGGATAGCTGAGTTCTACAACGAGACGTCGGGACTATGGGAGGAGATCTGGGGAGATCATATGCATCACGGCTTCTACGATCCTGATTCCTCCGTTCAGCTTTCGGATTCGGGTCACCGGGAAGCTCAGATCCGGATGATCGAAGAGTCTCTCCGTTTCGCCGGCGTTACTGGTTCGATTCTCATGCTATACAATACACTTGAGTTTGATAATAATTAATAAACCTACGCCTATGAACACTTGTCTAGATTTATTACCAAAGAAAAGAAAACACTTTCTAGATTTTATTATAAACAATTCTTTAGAAAGAAAATACTCTTTGAACTTTTTAAAAATAATATACAAATGTTTAGTTTTGATTTGTTGGATGATTGGAGTCAGATAAAGCTTTTCTTTTATCCCTTGGGAGCGGTTTACAGTAAGCCACGTACCATGCAGAAGCAGACCCGTTCCCTAGCTAATCATTTCTGAACAATTTGTAATTATTATTCCTATAGATTTTTTTCTAACTTTTAAATTTACTCTTAACTTTTTTGCATATGAAACACGAGTTGATTTTCACTTTATATAACATACATAGTTTTTTTAATACATAGTTGTAACTCATAATTATATATTTTTTAACAAAAAACTCAAGATATTTTTCCTATAGTTATTTATTGTTTTATATTTATTAAAAATAAGACTGGTAAGTGGAATATATTGATGATGAACTCAAGATAAAAAAAAGTCAAGCTGAATTAGAATGTGCGGTCAATGAGAACATCTTTATTAACCACGCGGATGTAGTCGGATGGTACGCAAGTTCGGAAAGGCATTAAGCATGTTGGGTTCGAGACTTATCTCCAAATTACTCATTTGTGTGTGGCCAAGTCCGGAGTGGATATGTAATCCCTACATAGAACAACCGGAATTGTCTATATCTAACAAAACAAATTATGTGTGGATTATTGTTATTATTAATTTCTATTAGAAACACATATGATTTTGTTGAAGGGTACACCAACTTGAGATGAATCCCTTAAAATGATTGTGTTTGAAAAAATTGCAGAAGAAGAGAAGGAAAAGATAAAGAGAGTAGTAGATGTTGGGTGTGGAATCGGAGGAAGCTCAAGGTATATTGCCTCTAAATTTTGTGCCGAATGCATTGGCATCACTCTCAGTCCCGTTCAAGCCAAGAGAGCCAATGATCTCGCCGCCGCTCAATCACTCTCTCATAAGGTGTTCTTTTTGTACATTTCGACCATTCTTTTCAGTGGGAATCTGATCTAACTAAGACGCCATTTGGACCAGGTTTCCTTCCAAGTTGCAGATGCGTTGGAACAACCATTTGAAGATGGTAAATTTGATCTTGTGTGGTCAATGGAGAGCGGTGAGCATATGCCTGACAAGGCCAAGGTATATATACTACTACCTAGCTCACCATAACCTTTATACTAGATTTAGTTGACAATCTCCATGTTTTTGATAATGATTTCCATTTATTTTTAAAGAAACAAAAGAAGAATATGAGAGTAAAATATCTAACAAATACTCATTCTCTTTCAGTTCAGTTGTTGTTTTAGGTTTGTGCACATAAATTAAAAAATCTTTCATTTTGAGTCATTATGAATAAAAACACTATTATTTATACACGTAACCTCATTTCAACCAATAAAAAATGACATAAAATCAATAAATTTTGCATTGAAATTATAAAACGATATTTATTCTGAAACGAAATTTTTATTTTACAACGACAATTAAATTGAAACCAATGTAGTATTATATTAAGGTAGTATTATGTAATATATATCACGTTTTCTATTTAAACTTTAGTACTTTGAGTAGGTGGTTTTACTCTTATTATATATGTTGGTGCCTCTGTTTTTTTTGCCCTACTCTGTCCTATTCGATTTCGGATGATGCTTTGTTTTATCATTTAATAAAATGCAATTCTCAGTAAAAAAATGATATGAAAATAAAAGATAAATATGGCATGGTGTTTGCGATGTGAGTGTAGTTCGTGAAGGAATTGGTACGAGTGGCGGCTCCAGGAGGAAGGATAATAATAGTGACATGGTGCCACAGAAACCTATCCGAAGGGGAAGAAGCTTTGCAGCCATGGGAGCAGAACCTCTTGGACAAAATCTGCAAAACATTTTATCTCCCAGCTTGGTGCTCCACCTCTGATTATGTCGAGTTGCTTCAGTCCCTCTCGCTCCAGGTTATTATTATACTTGTCACGCTCCAATATGCCAAAACCAGTACCTGGAGCTAGTTAAAGTAGTGACTCAAATGTATATGTGTGTTTGTAGGATATTAAGTGTGCAGATTGGTCGGAGAACGTAGCTCCTTTCTGGCCAGCGGTTATACGAACCGCATTAACGTGGAAGGGCCTTGTGTCTCTGCTTCGTAGTGGTATGTTTCCGCAAATGTTATTTACATTTGATGTTTTATAAGATTAGAACTAAAGGTTGGTGTGGGTGTTGGAGAAACACAGGTATGAAGAGTATAAAAGGAGCATTGACAATGCCATTGATGATCGAAGGGTACAAGAAAGGTGTTATTAAGTTTGGCATCATCACTTGCCAGAAACCTCTCTAAGTTTAAGCTCAACAATAAAATTTGTCGTATTCAGTGAATTGATTCATATGATATATAGGAGATTGAATAAGAGTCACATGAGAAATGTGGATGCATGAGATCCCTTTAACGTCTTTAATGTTTGTTCTTGGCTCCGTTTTCATATTTTAGATATAATTTCTTAAAGATGATAAGATTTGAATGGTTGCGTCTTCTCAAAACTCAAATCCGTGTGTGGTCCGGACATGTGGTCGTGTCTGCCTTGTCTAAACTTTAATCTAATAAATATCTGACATACTATAAATTAAAATATCAGCCAAACTCAACAACAGTTTGCGAAGAGACAGTCACAACAGAAAGAGACCATCAAACTCAAAAACAGAGAACCAAGTGCTAACTCCACGAGCTGAGTTAGGAGTTAACTCCTCCATATTCAACTTCTGATAAACCAGCTTACCCTCTTGATTCCAAGCTTCAGTGATTGTTCTTATGAATGCTGAATGAGTTGATAAGAAGAAGTATTAGAATCCCTTTTGTAACTTCTTTCAGTTTGAGAGACCGTACTAACGAGACATGAAAAAATGATCCAAATCTCTAGGAAGGTCGAAGATGGCAATGGAGTCCAGGAACTCTGCAAACCTTACTTCACTTGCGTGACATGATGAATATATTGATTATTTTTTGTAAATTTTTTTAAAAATTATATCGACTTTGATTAGATGGTGAATATATAAATGAAACACACACAAAATTGTTAAGACTGTTATATGTAAAGGTGGATAGCCAATAACCAAGACTGTACCGGACCAGACCGACTGATAAACCCATAGGCGATGAGATTACTAAACCTATGGCAAATAGGTTTAGTCTAGGCGAAATCCTAAACCCACTTGGTTTAGGTTTACTCTATGTAATCCTAGATAAGGATGGTTTACTACTTGTGTTTATCCTTATCTATATTTGTAATTATCCATATCTTATGGATAAGCTTTATGTATTTCCTATATAAAGGAAACCCCCATGTACTTGTTCATTAATGAATGCACGAAATTCTTGTCTCCAAAACACCTTGCATACAACACGTTATCAGCACGATAGCCTCTAAGCTAGAAATCGATATCTCTCTTTCTTCTCTCTCACCATCGTACACATAAACCCTAATCGTTACCCGAACTTCAACGAGGTGTATCTCTCAAACCATGAGGAGTTAGAATACGTGTAATATATCAAATTGAAGCCCTGGAGAAGAAGAAACTATCGTTGAAAACGGTTTGTCAATCCGACTTGTAACGCGCCCTCACGGAGACAATCAGTGCGAGCCGCACAACCTTGACGGATTCAATAAACAACAAAGAAAAGCTAGTTGCGAATTCACAAGCTTGAAAGCTCAACTTTCAACCTCAATACCTACGGATTAAAGAAGGTTCAAGGATCAATCTCACATGCAAGAATATACCAAAGCTAAGTTCTCTTGATCTCTCCTATAGATCTCTATTGTTTCTTTGTTTAGTTTGACCTACACATCTAAATTGATTGCAGATCAATAAACCCTAAAGTTTCGGTGTAACTTCAAACCGACGTATCTCCCAAACTATGAGGAACCAGAAAACTAGCTACATATCAATTTGTAGCTCTGGACAAGAGCTATCAGTTGCCGAAAACAGATCAACAATCCGATCTCTGACGCGACCTGTACGGCTTGTTTTCTATTCCGGATCAAAGTTAAGTTTGTTGCAGATCATGATCAGTCTCGATCTCAACATCAAAACTTCATAACTCACGCAAAGAAACACATAAAAGCTAAGTTTTCTTAAACCCTAATCTACTTACTATCATAGAAAAGAAATCATTGAAGTAAATACTAATCTTATTAAGTTTTCAATGAAGAAACTAGTTGAGGATTCAACAAACAAACACAAAGGAGTTCTTGTGGATTCAAACATCAATATCGACATCAACTTTCAATCCCAAAGGATCACGAATCAAAAGAGATTCATAGCAGCTCTCTAAAGGTGGTCCATTCAGATCCAAAGGCGTTTTAAGGTAAATAAGATTAAAACCCTAAAGTTCATATTCGGATTTCATACTATGCTATGTATAAGAACCCTAATCGAATATACATATGAATACGATTATGAGACCTTAAAACTTGATTTGATTAGATGATATTGTTAGGATTGTAATTACCTAAAGGATCACAAATCATAACCCTAAGATCATATGTTAAAATCGGATTGATAAAAGATCTAAAGATCATACTTTTCATCCGATGAACATATGAACCCTAATTTCGAAAACCTATTAGCTATGGGTTTACAAAAACCCTAATTTCGAAAAATCCCTAAACCTAATACTTTTAGGCTTATGTTTCTAATCCCTAAACCTAACTACTATAAAGATATAAGATCAATCCCAAATCGGTAAACCTAGTTAACCTAGAGAGAGAAAATCAAAACCCTAATCCGGTAAACCTAGTTACCCTAGGTTTTGTGTTTCCGATTTTTTTTGTTTAATTTGTTTCAAACTTAGAACGTGTGATCTCTTATGTTATTGTTCTCAAGTTAGGATTGATAGATTTACTTTACTATCATGCATTGAAAGAATTAAGGCTTTGAAAACCTTAAACCCTAAAGGCCTTGAAAACCTTGTAACAAATTGTTTAAACCGGTTTTCCTAAAATCGTTTTGAGTTTCATAAATTTCAATGATCAATTCGGTTTTGATTGAATGATTTTAGAATCATAAGGGCCTTGAAAACCCTCAATTTAATCTTGCTTGATACTTTAAAGAATTAAATTGAATATCTAAAGGGCCTTGGAACCCTAATTACCATAATTAATAAAATCGGGTGGAGAATTGATTGATTGATTTTGATTAATTATTTCATGAGAGTTAAGGTGCTAGAAATTGTTTGATGCATTCATAATATGAAACCCTAAGTCATGACACTATGAGTCGGCCTTGAAACCGACCTAGGTCTAAACCTTGTCGACCTTGAAATCGACTTAGGATTGTTTTGCATCTCATCCTAGTGATCATAAATCTTGAGAACATGTGGTCTTAGAGTAAGAACCATATAGTCTTCTGCATGCTCTCTCATGAACGTGTGTATTTAGACATTTGAACTTAGGATGGTTGCATCATGAAAGATCAGGCCGTGTGGCCCATACATTCATATAGACCATGTACTAAGACTTTTGCATCATGGTCGGATAGAACCACTTAGGCCAAACACTAAAACCACAAACCCTAATCCTTAAATTGAACTTGTTTGTGAGTTAGGATGATAGATTGTTTGTTTATATATAGTTTGGCTGATCCTAAGTTAGTTTGGCCGGTTCTAGACCAAACCTAGGCCGCATGGCCTAATTCGACCATATAGATATAGGATTCGACCATATCAAGTTACATTGCACAAATCTGATTGTTTTATACTTGAAACGTATAGATCATAACTTTCTAGGTTTGTTGCATCATTCCATGGCCGTATGGCCTTACTTGGTCGAACCATTCGAATGTTTGGTCGGTACTCACACCACTAGGTAGAATGATCTCAAATGTCGAAAACCCTAAAGCTATATATATAATCATTAGACACATAATTTATCCTAAAGTCCAAAGGACTTGGTGAATGTATCACAGAGGCAATAATGCCACTAAGAAATGATAGATACATTTATCCACCATCACCTTTGATGAGAGTCTCAAAGATCAGAATCTGAATATTAAAATCCTCTAGACCTTTGGACAGAGTTATGATCACCAAAGGCTATAAACCTTTGGACAGTGTTATGATCACCAAAGGAATTGAGGAATTATAGATCCTAGGACTTTAAGTCTATGGATGAATATAACTCAGCTCCATTATACAGATCTGATCTCATATCTATTGCTAGATGAGTAAAGCAAAGGAATGATAATTGAGACCTCCTAATTCCACACCATTTCCTGAAGCCAAAATGGCATCAAAGGATAAGAAATGAATCCAAATGAAAGTAACCATGTCCATCATTATAAACCGCACATGGCTGTAGTGGATGGACAGGACATGGTCGTGGCCAATCCATTCCATTTGGCCACAAGAATGACTATGGCAGGCCGTAGGTACCAACCTACATAGGCCATGGTCGAGACAGAAGCTGTGGCATTTCTAAACCACATACACTCGACCAAATTCATTATGCCATAAGTGTGGAACGAGTAACCAATGGAACAAGTCTAGTTGACCCATGGGCGACCGTGGGTTCAACCATGGAACCAAGAACGGTCAAGGTCGAGAGCGAGGACGAGGTGGTATATCCAAACCACCACACTCGACCAAATCCGTTTGCCTGAAATATGGCATACACAATCATTGGCCAAGACTTGTAGAACTCCCAAACATCTTTGTGACCTCTATCAAGAGAGTCCTTAAGGGATGAATCTAAAATATCATTTGGTTCAAAATGACAATGGTGATAAACAAAATGAACTTATGAATTAGGAAACATATAGTTGTCTAAATGAATAAGCTAGATTTCGACAATAAGAGTTCATGAATGAGTGTATAGTCAGACCTATGGCCAAAGGCACGAATTTATTCACCTAATAAGACCCATTGATTCATAGATACTTAAGTATGAATGGTTTCCACATTGTACCAATGGGCAAAGGAACCAAAAGTTCATTTAGTTCTTAAGAAAATCGCCTAAGGCATTGGTCAAGACTATTCCTATATACTCTATTGATCTAGACTATGCTAAGGATCAATATGATAGAGGCTTAAAGCCATGATTAAGCCACGAAATTTTAAACACTTTATGGCATGATTAGATTAGCCATCCAAGTCTAAACTTGATGCAAAGATTGATAATGCAAATGGCACAAAGTGTTATCCCATAGAATCTCACGTTGTGTAACATGTACACAAGGGAAACTCATAAGTCTTTATTGTCCCAAAGCATCACGTGTATTATGGTCATGAGGGGAGTGAGGACAAACCCATAGTCCATAACCACACTACAAATCGTGGGTCATTTGTCCTTCAACCATGGTTCACCCATGTTCACCCACGGTTCATATATGGATCACCCACACATGGATCACGACCTATAAAGGTCTAAAGCTAAGGGACAATATGAATTTACATGTATAAGATCAATATGCATCAGGCCATATAAGTGAGCATAGATATTCCCATCTTAGATTGAATAAGGATCATGAGCCAGACACATACATATCCTATCTTATGAATTCTAAATAAACCACCACATACATATGTGCCATATAAGATGGAACCTCAGAAGAGGATAGGGAATATATGTTGGATAAGAATGTTTTCTCCACAAGTTTATAAAGAAACCTTGAGCCAAAACATAGGTGATCAAATAGTGGCCAGGTACACAGATTACATAACTGATAGTAATCTGATTATCCAACATTAAAAGAAGAAAGCTATAAGCTGGTAAATATAAATGAAATGGTATAAACCATTATGATCTTGGCAGGATCCTCGGACTAGTAGAAATGATTTAAGACGTCCAAAAAGAAATAAAGATTATGCAAAGCTAGCTAATCGAATGCCAAGACACATTGACCCGAAATGACTAAGTCATGTATATATAAACCAGCTTGCACCACGAGTTTGAATGTCCTAGAGAGACATTATAATGTTGCTACTGAGTCTATATAAGATAGACCAATGAGTTCCATAAGATAAGAATCCTCGGAAATGAAAGGTGCTGAAAATGAAATCTGAGTTTTGTAAAGAAACCATCGCAGACATAGAAAATGGTCGACCACAATATATGATACCATACAATGGGATTTGGGACGCCAAAACCCATGGTATTGAAGGTGATTTGGGACGCCAAAACACCATAGTATTAAAGGTCATAAGATTGCAATCGTTTATGTTATGTCTGGACTGAAATGGAACGTATAAAGTGTATCGGTACCAAATGATAAGAATGCGCAAAATAAGTAGCACACTTGAACATAAGATAATGCGAGGATCATACACCCACGAAAGAGTACTCATAAAGGTTAAGACCATAAGAAGGTCGTGGGGTTAAAGTAAAGAGATTAGGCGTATTGGCCACATATATAAGAAACGCCATCAGATAAACCAGTGATAAGTAAGTCTTGTGAGGAATGAGAAATTCGTGAGAAATAGGACATGATCACGTGGCATTATAAGTGCCCATGTTCCTACTTAAGTCATTCAAGCATAGCTTGTTACACAAAGAGACTTACAAGGACTAAGGAACAAACTATAAGGAGATAAACTCCTATGTGGTGGATGCTACCATATAATCTCGAAAAAGTCTATGAACAAAAGTTCATAAGGTCTGGTTATAAGAAACATATTGACACATAAAGATGTCATGGATAGCATATGGTTCACTGGATAGATAATAAGAAAAGGTACCAGAAAGATGAGAAAATAAGTTCTCAAGAACAGCATTGTTCCTAGCTGTTTATGGACTGAACAAAAGC
This sequence comes from Moricandia arvensis, assembly GCA_905132765.1. Taxonomy (NCBI): domain Eukaryota; kingdom Viridiplantae; phylum Streptophyta; class Magnoliopsida; order Brassicales; family Brassicaceae; genus Moricandia; species Moricandia arvensis. The sequence goes on from CAJHQP010001745.1 coordinate 33,559, forward strand.
AGCTGCATATAGTGTGAAATACTAAACAACGAGTTCTATAAGAACCATCAGTCCATATACATATATATAAGTGTTCTCTTACAAGAGAAGCTCTTTGTGTTTATATTGAACCAATCCATAGAAAGGTTCAGGTCATTAGTTAAATCTTAGAACCGACCATGTCATATTAACGGCAATGCCATGGGCGTATATGTTTGTAAAAGATCAGCACGTCCCAAAATTATAAAAGAATGAATGATGGCCGTGGCAAGCCATCTGGTCCATACCTAAAGACCATGCCGTCCATGACCATATATAGTTCTAAGGAACCAAAGGTAGTACGCAAACTGCATCTATACATCATCATGTATGTGCCATGTTGTTAATGCAACGTTAGGCTATAATATATCAGCTATTCATTGGTAAGTTTTGAGACATAAATGGACAAGGTCCATGAACTAATATATATGTCATAGCCCGTGGTGAGGTTTACATTAAGAAAATTTTGGTTTATTTTATATACTAACCAAATTTATACTAACCAACCCAAAGAGGGGTTAAGTGGTTAAGTGTTTTTGATAATGCAGGTTATCTATTAGATCTCATTTCAGGTTATACTTTGGCAATACCATCGGAGTAGTATCATCCAAGTTTGTGGATGAATTTTGGTCGAGATCAATCCAACCAAAACGCATTTTGGTCGAAGGAAAAGAAGATAGGTCCATACGGACCAAGGCAGCCGCATGTAAGCCGAGACGAACTGGTCGAAGTCCATACATCCGACCAGAACATGAAATGGACGAATGCCTGGATGTACACTTGAAGATTCACGGAGTTACTTACTTAAGAAGTCAGAAGCATTCATGTTACCATTCAAGAAGAGTTACTTCATCTGCTACATTCAAAGATGTCCAAATCAGGGGGAGTAATATGTGTTGTACTCTTTTTCCTGTCTATGGTTTCCATTTTTCCCAAATGGGTTTTTGGTTTTCCTGGAGAGGTTTTAATGAGGCAACATTAAGCATATTACGAGCTCTATATGGTTATGGCATCCAAGGGGGAGTGTTATATGTAAAGGTGGATAGCCAATAACCAAGACTGTACCGGACCAGACCGACTGATAAACCCATAGGCGATGAGATTACTAAACCTATGGCAAATAGGTTTAGTCTAGGCGAAATCCTAAACCCACTTGGTTTAGGTTTACTCTATGTAATCCTAGATAAGGATGGTTTACTACTTGTGTTTATCCTTATCTATATTTGTAATTATCCATATCTTATGGATAAGCTTTATGTATTTCCTATATAAAGGAAACCCCCATGTACTTGTTCATAAATGAATGCACGAAATTCTTGTCTCCAAAACACCTTGCATACAACAAAGACTAAATATTATGGTCTAATTTTTCTTTAATATCTGATTAATTATGCTATTAAAATGATGAGAAATATGCTACATTAAAAATTATATCTAATTTAATCAAGAAAATTTAATTACACTACATCACTTTTTTGTCAACATTATGCTACATTACTTATTAGCAAAAACAATCGAATACAAAATCTTGTTCCATTGCCATCAGTAAGATTTTTTTACTCTCATTCATTTAGTATCTTGTCGTCAAATTCAAGCTTGCAAGACCCATTATATAGTGGGCCTATCACTTAAAGCCCAGATCCACGAATGTCGGTCGATTCGATAATTGAGCAATAAAAATCGGTTTCGCTGATAAAAAGCTCAAAAAGAGGTTAGGTTTCCTAGCTTGCACGAGAGATTATCTTCTGAGGAGTATCGATCTGTAACAATGGCGGCAGAGCAGAAGGCGACGACGGAAGAAGTAAAGATGGATCTGTTCGAGGACGACGATGAGTTCGAGGAGTTCGAAATCAACCAAGGTGAATTTCTATTTCTGTTTCGATGTGTATTGATTCATCGTATGATTGTGGTAGATGATAAAAGAGAGTCGGATTCTAATTTGGAAGCTTATATAACTGTATCGGAAGAAACTTGATTGTGATGTGGTAGTGGTGGATCTATTAAGAGACTTTAGTTTTGGTAGTTGTGAATGTTGAGGTTTCTTTGGATTGAGAATTAAAAGAGAGAGAATCTAATTCGTATTTGACAATCATAGTCTCGTGTTAGTTTCTTATGCAATGAGTTTGATTGTTGAATGAATTTTCTTTTTTGTTGTTGTTGCTGAGCAGATTGGGTGGAGAACGAGGAGCAAGTGAAGGAGGTTGGTCTGCAATGGGAAGATGATTGGGACGATGATGATGTCAATGATGACTTCTCTCATCAGCTAAGGAAGGAGCTTGAGACTGTTTCTGCTGATAAGAAATGAGGTTTTCCATTTGTATTTGCTTCTCCTTTCCTTTGCACACATGTTACTCTTGGATGCATCTTCCTATCTTTGAAAGATAATAATTTGTATCTCTCAACTTTTATGATCTGAATGTTTGCCTGGATTAGTATGTTTTAATGTTTGTTATGGATCCTCGATGCTTTGTTTAGTAATAAACTATAGTTTAACTGATTGAAACATGATAGTTGAACCCAAAAGATTAATCTACGCAATAACAAGAAACTGGTATATCTTCTACTAGAATCAAAACCAACAACGTAAAATGGATCTTGCTAAGGTTTTACTCATATTGTCTCTCTTCAAAACCAATACCAAAAAAAAAAAAGAACCAAACTGGCCCCAATCTCCTACACTACTTTGGAAGATGTTGATTGTGTTTTCAAGGTGTTGTGCTTCATTGGCAAAAAGGTTAATGCTTTATATTGTTGAAATGGAATACTTTGTCAAGGTTGTTTCCTTTAGATTTTAGGATCTAGTATGTGGTTTTAATGTTTCCAAAATGGCTTGCTTATGGCTATGGTTTCAATCCAGTTTAGTTTTTAAGTAGGCTTGGTTTAATGAACAATAGAATGATGCGATGATTATGTGTTCAATGAACTCTTGTTCTTTCGATGTTTAATTTCAATCCTCAAATGACAAAAAGACAAAAAAGAGAGCTTGCTAAAGGTTTTACTCGTATCATCTCCTTCAAAACCAACACCCAAAAAAAAAAACCAAACTGGCCCAAACCCCTACACTAAGAAAGATTGAGCAAATTTGGAACGGACAAAAAAAAAAACCAACAACGGTAAGTAAAGGTGAAAGCTACTGATGCTGCATTCAGCAAGCGCTGGCTACTTCAGCAACACCGTTTTGTGATACCTCGCTGGTAACTTCTGGTGCTGCTGCTGCATTCTCTTTGGTTTCCTCCTTGGGAGTAGCCTTCTTGTCAATGGTAGCCAAAGCTTGCTGAAAAAAATAACAATCTTAATCTGTTAGCATTTCATTTAGAGAAGAGGCACACAATAAGGGCAGTTTACCTGTTTTTTATATTGCTGCTGCTTCTTTTTTCCTTCTTTGATTATCTTTTCACGGCTCTCATAGAATACAAAATCATCCAGTATGCATGTCTTGCTCTCATGTTCCTTGAATATCTTGATGACTTTTATGCCTTGCTCTAGGTTTACCTGCAGGTTATTCCACACAACCCAAATTTAGTTTTTTTTTAACCTTTCACATGATCAGAGAGAAGTAGAAATCATCAAGATCCAGACTCTGACCTCCTGTGTGTCTCGGCTATTTGTAACCGGCTTGTTCTCATTGTTCTCCAGAGTTATATGCCTCAAGGAACTATTTGGGATGTCTTTAACTATGTGCCACTTAACAGGGAAGCAACCAATCCACTTGTCCTGCTGCCAGTACTCCACTGTCTGGTTAAAATCTACTGGTCCTACCATCTCAGCTAAACCAACAAACTGTCCACTTGTGTTTACCTGTCAAATTAAAACAACATTAGTCAGATTGGAACAAAACAATCCAAAGTCAATGGAGTCTTTTATAAATCTTAACATTTACTTACCGAGAATATAAGGAAAACAGGGCATGACTTCTCTTTAGCATCATCATACGCAGCATTAAGCTTCTTGTTGCCATTGGGGGTGCTGGACCACACATTGTATTTGATGCTTTTGTGAATATCATCTTCACTGTACGATTTGATCACAAAGAGTTTTGCGTTGGCGTAGGTGTCAGAGAAATCTTCGTTGTTGTAGTTCTTTGAATCTGGAAGAGAAACATCTTCACTTGTCTTCTTCTCGATTTCCTCCTCTTTCAGAGTTTCTGGCTTGGAACCTTCTTGGCCATTCTTGAAACCCTTGGCTCTTGGCCCTCTGTTCAACTCGTCTAACCCAGCAACGTTCTCTTTGCCATACCCATAAAACCCGTACTCATGCTCTTGTACCAACTTGGAGTTTGCTTATAAGTGCCGTAACCATAAGTATCATATCCATAGCCACTCATGTAAGGCCCATACATTGAGTACATGCTGTCCATGTACTGACCATAGCTTCCTGATCGTCCCTGGTAAGTACCCTGCCATAGATGAAAACCAAATCACAAACAACCATAACTTAATTATGAAGACAGCTGATGGACTATTGAACATACCAGGTAAGGATACTGAAGACTGTTGTTGGTCTTTCCGGAAGCATAGTTCATGTCATAACCGTATCTCGGGTACTGATAGGCTGGAGGATAATAGCCAGATGGGTAGCTACCATAATAGCCCTTTTGATTGAAAGGAAGCTTCTTTTGGTTCAATCCAGTTACAGCTCTTGTCTTGCCACTCTTGGTTCCAACATACACATCCTGCAAAAACGAAATGGACAGAAAGGGATTATTAACACTTGTGTCTAAAAGAGAAAGACGCAAAGAGAGAAACCAACCTTATTCCCAGTGTCAGGGACTTTGGCCATGGTTTCCTGATCAAGGGAGAGATTGTGCAACAAATCTGCAGCTTCTAGATATTACAAGATAATGAAGGAATAACAACAATCTTTGGAAGGTTTCAACAGTCACAAAAACATCAGATCTATATTAGAAGAATGTCTAAACCCTAGCAAAACCTTTTGGTTCCAACACTAAGATGAAATTTTCAAAAAAAACATGCGAAACTAGAAGAGCGAGAAGCTACGAATCAGTATTAAAGGAGTAGTGCGTGAAGAAAAAAGAAAGGATACGATCGGAAGGAGAAATGGTAGTAGCCATGGCTGTCTCTGCTTTGCTATATCAGCGGCGGAAACTTGGAGTGAGAGCGAGAGACAAAGACAACAAAACCCTAAAGAGATTTGAGAGTCCTATTTATACTTCCTCTCTTTTTTTTGGAACCTTAACGCCATCGGTTAAACCGAGGCTAAACAAGTCCGGTTCAATTAGGGATTTGTACCGATCTTTATTCATAATAGATAAACCCATAGCGAGTACAAGGAGGCAAAACGTTTATGAATTATTATATATATGAATGTACACTATAAAATTATCTCTAAAAGATATTTGATGTAATTAGAAAATATTATATATATAGGTATCGGTCTGCGTATAAATTAATCTAATTTTTTTTTGTCGTCAAAGTAGTCTAATTTAATACTATATTTTTAATTCTTAAGATGATCATACATGAAAGCAAATGGTGAAAAATACTGTTTTGATTATTACATTTTTGTTTTCCAACTTCTACTTTTTTTTGTAAGCTTGAATTCTAGATTATTTTTTTTGGTTACAACAAATTTGAAACTATTTAATTGAAGTTTGTTCGCTTATTCATAATAGAAAATACATACAATATGGTTAATAAATCGAAGGAAGTGCTTTTTAAACCTTAGTTATGATCAATTACTAATTTATCTAAATTATTTTGAGGTTTCATAAAAATGGAACCTGAAAATCATGTTAAATACTTCTGTTTACATGAAAAGAATCAAAATGATTTGTTGGTGGTGTCACTAATAGAACCTGAGAAAATAAAATAAACTTTTAGGTCAAAAGTGGTTTTACAGCAATAGAAATGCAGAATATTGTGTTATATGGCTATGAATAGCGGTGAAAGTCATCACCGTTACATGTATAATGTGAAGTGTTGATATGAACAATGTAATGAAAGTAGATCCTACACATTTCTAAAATAATGTTTGCAAACAGATTGTTGGTGATAAATTGATAAATTGGTGTAAATGTTGTCTACACCAAAAACTTAATCGGTTTTTGTTATCCCTACACAAGATTTTTCAGCAAAAGAAGGAATTTTTCTCCGATTTTAAATTATCATATATACAGAAAACACATAATATAATAGTAGACAAGTTTTGGCAGATAAGCTTATACTTGGTGACCGGAGTCTATCTTCAACTATAGTTCATGTTAATTTAGTGCCACTGCTTCTTACCTTCAACTATTCATGTTAATCTAGTACCACTACTTTGGCTTTCTGAATCAGAAACTAGCTTTGATTAAAATAGCATTTGTTGACAAAAAAATACCATCAATGAAAAAACAGAAGGAATAAAACTACTTAACTCACTTAATCAAGGTGGCCAGCAAATCATATCGAAAATCTCGTGAACATACACTTAAAATCACACTTTTCTAGACCCACCATAGTACCATACAAACAAAACACTGCAGAAATTCGTTTCAGTGAACTTTTATGTTACATATGGGCCGAGGAAAATAAAAGCTTTTATATATTTGACCAACTACTCCAACACATGAGAATGTGGTTGCGCAGTTTGAATCCAGCATTCAAAAGTACACATTGCTATCATATTACCAAATCTTTGAGAACATTAAACTAAACCAAAGAAGAGAAGCCAATACGATCCTTGTCTAACTTCTCCTAGGCACAGCACGAGCCTTAAGCGGATGCTTCATAACAACAGTGAACTCAAGCTTCTCCGTCAAGTCAACTTCACAACCTTTGACTTCTTTCCACTCAAACTCCTTCACCATATTCGCCACATAATACTCCAAGTGCAGCATCGCCAGCCCTATACCTGGACAGATCCTCCTCCCAGCTCCAAACGGCATCATCTTAATCCCTCGACTTCCGGTTATATCAACCGGTTCTTCCTCTCCCATAAACCTCTCCGGTTTAAACTCCATTGGATCATCCCAAACCGCGGGATCTCTCCCTATATCCGCCACCATGAAGTTAACCGTCCCTCTCTTGGGCACCTTGTACCCTCCCAGCACAGTGTCTTCTGTGACGCTGTGCGGGAGGACAAAATGTCCCGGAGGATGCCTCCGGAGACCTTCAAGCACCACTGCCTTCAGATAAGGCATCTTGCTTGCATCTTCTTCCTCAATCTCTTTAGCTTCTTCTCCCACAACGCTTTTGATCTCTTGGTATAATCTCTCTTGTATTTCCGGATTTTTCACTAAATTCGCCATGATCCATTGCAACGCCGTGGCTGTTGTGTCAGTCCCGGCGTTGAGAAACTCCGAGCACAAGCTCACGATTTCGTCTTCGTTTAGCTTCCTCTTCTCATCTGGAAGCTCGAGAGCGAGTAGAGTGTCGACATACGATTGCACGTAGTCTTTGTTTTCTTCTGATTTGTTCTCCCTCTGTTCAACAATCTTTCTCCGAGCACGGATCAGAGGAAGCAACACGTCTCGTTGCTCTCTCCGCATCTGATGAAACTCTTCCCATCGACTCCGGAAAATCAGTTTCGTCACCTTAGGCCAGAGGTTAAGGATATTGAATCTAGAGAAGCTGAGCAGCTGCCTTCTCTGAACAAACTCAACCTCTTTGATCTGCTTCTCATCAAGCTTATCTCCAAAACACATAAGCACAAGAAGCGCGAACATCGCGTAGTGAAGATGATCAACAACAACTATGGCTTCTTCCTCTTCGCTAACACTGTTACGAAACCGATCAAAGAGAATCTCCAGCACCCAGCGACGAGCGTTGGAGTAAGATCTCACGCGGGAAGGATGGAGAATCTCGGAAGTTAAGTTTCTTCTGAGAAGCCGCCACGTGGCTCCGTAAGCCCCGGAGCTGATGTTGTGCTGGTTGCTGGAGACGATCTTGCTGATGGGAGCCGCTGGTGGACGATCGGCGAAAACGGCGCCGTTTAGCACGAGAGCTTGGTGAGCGAGGGAGCGATCGGCGACGAAGATGGCGGGACGGGAAGTGATGTGGAGGGTGATGATTGGACCGAGACGGTGGTGGACGGAGCGGAGGTAGGTGTTGAGACCGCCTAGGCCTTGGCGGAGCCACCAGATGGTTCCGATGAAGGGGAAGAAGTTGGGGTCAGGAGGTAGAGGGAGAGAAGATGAGTCACGTCGTAGACGGAGGAGGAGGAGATGGAGAAGAAGAGATACGGTGAGAGAACCCAAGACGAGTAACCATATCTCCATTATTTTTTTTTCTTCTTCTTCCTCCTCTGTCTCAGTTTTTATACATGGAGTTGAGGACACGTGTGTGGGTAGATCTTGTTATGTAACAAGTTCTTTGTTGGTTAATAGTGTAACCATTCTTTTTTATTTTTGGACGTGTTCATCAAGGTGTTCATACGTAAATTGGTTTTTATAATTTTGAGTTGAATAAAATTGTGATTTATCTATTTTTGTGCGGTGTTTGTATCACCCTACGTGGGAAAAGATATTTCATAATGGAAAATTTGATTTCTCAAGGGACACATATCCTGGAGAAAGTTATCAGATTTACTTCTTTTTAGCTTCCCTACAATACAAATGATAACCCATCATGATTCTTGTGACATCATCGATTGCGTATGTTATTTAGTGTTGTGAATTTTTATTATTTTCTCAAAAACAAAATTGAAGGTTTTCTCTAAAGTCATTTCTAATAGTTTATTTTATTTTTTTTGCTTTAAAATATAGTAATTTCATTATAAAGTTGATAGTTGTTCCAATAATATATAATTTTAAAGTAAAACATAAAATGATGAACAAATAATAATTAAGTTACCCTATATATAGAGTAAACCTATTTTTTATTCTATACTAGGGTCTACCCGCGCTTCGCGCGGGATTTTATTTTTATTTAGTTTAACGTTTGATTTTTATTTTTATTTTTGTAATATATTTTCTTTTTTATTTGCTTTCGAATATATTTGCCACATTGTACTATTTTAGTTATTATCTTTTTTTTGTCTTGGTCTTCTTGTTTAGTGAAAACACATTCTTATTTCATCTTTATATATATTTCATAAAAATTAATATTATTTTTATATTTTTATTAGTTATGCTAGACACAAATTTGGTTTTAGCATTATAATATTTTCATTATTGTAATTGCTACACAGTTTCTTAAATGTTTGCTGAAAATTTACTATATATATATATAGCAAACAGAATAAAAAGTTTCTTATTTCGGCTAGGTTTAACACTCAAAAACATTGATTTTTTCTCTTTTGTACATACTTTTGAATTTACTGATAGTTTATCTCCTTTTTTTCTTTTGGAATCACTAATTAAATAATCCAAAAAGTAAATACATAATTCACTGTTATAGAAATTCATTTAAGTTTAGTAAATAGTTTGAAAACATAATATTAATCATTACTATTCAGATTAATATATTACTCAATTTATATATTATTATATTTAGATACTATAATTAAACTTTATTATCCAGATAACCAATTATATTTTTTAAATACTCATTAATTGTTTGAAGATTTTTTTAAGATTGACTATCTATATATAATTGATTATATATTTTGAGAAGCTTAGTGAATTTTTATTAAATATTTTTTATTTGTTAGAATTTATTCTTTATTTAAAATAAAAATCTAGTGTATATTTAACATGGTTAAACAAAATTTTACTATAACTCCGATTCATCAATGTTTATTCACCAAAATATGTTTCTTAGATAAAGAAATTTTTTTGCTAATTTTTATGCAATTAATTCGTAAAATTAATAATGGTTTGCTATCTTATTGTAAAAGAAGAGATACCCTTACAATTAATTGTTGTTTACCATCTTTGTTTGGTTCGTTTTTTTCAGTTTACCTGGTTTTAGTCGCCTTTGTGTTTTTGGTCTACACTTCGAGTATTGAGCGTGTGAGTCCATTTTGGTCTATGACCGGCTAAGTTATATGATGCTAAGTCGAGGACATTCACTGAGTTAATCTCACACCACGACCAAGATTGCTCTCTTGTCAAAGACAATTACAAAGGCTCTAATCTCACCTTGTTGAGCTCTGGTGGTGTTGTCTTCTGTCTCAACATTGTTAGAAATTCCGATCGTTTTTCGGTTGATAATGTGAGACTATTTTCATTTAAATGTTTATTTGGTCCATAGTTCATATAATCCCAAGAATAGCCACTTCAGGTATGTAAGACTCACGCTCGTCATAAAGTCAAATGAAAAATAAAAAACATATAACAATACTGGCACCAAAAGCGAAGCTGCTCATGCCCGTTCTTTACAACAATCTTGTACCATTCATAGGGTAAGCATAATTATGCCCCACTCTGCAACAAATGTAGGAGAGCAAATCAACACAAACTAACATATCCAATAACGTTGCGCTAAACAAATGAAAGATTATTTCATACACCAATAGAGAGTACAACTCCTTAAGACAACATGATAAATCGAAAACGAAGAAACTCTCTTAGTTAGTGCATCAGACAGTTGAATTGTAGAGTAAGAAAATTCTTGATCGTATAGTTGATCCTCGAACAATTTGATTATATCCACGTTATAAAGGAGACTGAAACAACAAATCCCATATGATAAACTATATCATAATAAAGTAATATCTGATCTTCAAATGTACGTAGAGGACAACAAAGCGTTATAGTTTCTAGGTGTTAGGAACTGGAAACCAGCATCAAGGATTTTTATATATATTATTTTCATGAGTCTGTCATTTCGAGGGATAGCGGTTCAGCATCAACAAAATCCCAGGTGACGAAACGTAAAACATCAGAACCTCAGCATCCTAAATTGTCACGACTGAGTCAACCTCACTCTGGGTCCTAAGCTTTCCCTCCGATAAACTGGTCCCTCACACTTGGCCGCAACGGAAACAACGGCATGTAGCGTCTCTCAAACGAAGAATAGCTTGGCTGAAAGAAAAACAAAGACTCACGGCTTCATAGGAAAAACCTTTGATAATGTAAGAATGTTGGATGCTATTAGCAGAAGACACATCAGACTACATGATAACACAACGCAAGAGTGACCATGAAATATGCCAAGCTCTTGAAGCTAACATAATAGTAAACTTCAGGTTTGGCCTAAAGCCTTCAAAACTTTCTGTTCAAATAGTAATATATGAGGAAGCATAAGAGCCCAAATTCAGCCACACAATGCTAGCGAGGATCATCAATCTGACAACTGATAAGAATCACAAATGTCTGTTTTCAAGATCATCGAGTTAAACAACTAAACTTTAAAATAGTGACAAAAACTCAGACCAAAAACACCTAGCTTATGGTGACGTAAACTGGATGTAGGACCTGAGTCATGGTGATGATAACCTTCAGCAATATCAGAAAGAAGTTCTTAACGAATCATTATTCAATTTTTACCTCTATAACTAATCCAGCAACGGATAGATAGTAGTCTACTCACAAATTCAGATATGCATTCTTGAATGACCATTTTCTCGATGGTAAAGGCAGCCAAAGGAAAGATCAGAAGGGAGAGAGAGACAACATGAAAAATTAAAACTTTTAAACTCGCTAAAATTCATCATTATAAGAATGAAACAGTTGGACATTCATTGAGAAGCATTTTACCAATACATTAAAAGCAGCCAATCTTGCAGCGATGTTGAACAAAACCAGAAATCAGTTTTGAACGACTTATTGTACGTACCACATGAATGGCAGCAAACAACAAACGTAAGCTCTCATGATCATATGTTCCGAGCAATATGAGAAAGAAGTAAGTAACCTTCATCAGAGAAGCGATGATGAGTATATTGTTTACATCAATAAGAACTACGACACACATGTCAAATAGTCCGGCAAGGCTTGAAAACAATCACTTTATTATAGTCATATGAAAAAACAACTTTTAAAGGCAAGACTGTTCAAGATTAGAATCTGTGATTACTTGTTTGAAGATTTCGTTATATTTGAGTTGACTCTCCCTCACACCCCAAGGAGCTGGAAGCGATACTTGTACCTTACAATCAGTGTTTCCTCCTCCTCCTCCTCCACTGGTTTTCCTAATTTTGGCACCTCAGCCGCTAGCTCTGATCAGACTCAATGTTCCATGATCGTTGTCTACGGTGGAATCAACTCCGGATGGGAAGCACGGTGTCGTTGAAGAATTGGGCAATGACATCCCAGTGGAAACTCTAAGCTCGCCACCGGGTGTCAGGTTTCTTACTTCCCAAAGCCTGAGCAGTCAATCCTCAACGAAAACTAATTTTTTTTATAGCTAGAGAGTCACCGCCTTGTAGAGAGGAAAGATGCATTCAATGAAGAATCCTGATTGGAGTGGGTCGAATGAGTTAAGACATTCGTTAATGGCGATAAATCAATTTATGGCGTAACGATTTGTAGGAGATGAATCGAAGACCAAACGGCACGAAGGGAGCTCGATCAAGAGATTCACCATGAAGAACCGTCTCAAAAACACTCCCGAAGACACCATTGTCGCTTAAGCTAGAAACAAATCAAAGAAGATGATGAACCCTAGAAACGTAGATGGTCGCTTTCATGAAGAAGATGTAACTCACAAACGGGCTGGATTTTTTTTTCTTAATAACCTAAATAATTAAAGAGGAAGCCCAACAATCTAAAGATGCGAAAGCCCATTTCTTATCGCAACAAAACGCAACAAAAGCTTCACATAAGAGACACGTGTCAGCTTCTCCTTCACCTATTTGATGACGTGGATTGAAGGAGAAGAGAGACATACTCTTCTTTATAATAATAGATATAAAGTAAACTTTAAAACTATTTTTTATTCTATTATATAGTAGAAATTAGTGTACTATTGCATTATTTTTAAAAATTTTGTTTTAGAGGAGAAAATAGAACGAGATTGAAGATGACAAAGTGGAAAGTGAAACCTTTGGGCCAAAATGAAACTATGTTCTCTTATGGAAACGATGGTTACTTTCTTGAAAACTGCAAGACGACGCAGTCGGTCAATTTCAAAACATTTTCGTGGAGTGGCATTTTCTATAAATTTATGTAATTGGGTGGACTGTCATTTTTATGGTTGAAATGTCCTAAAAACCATTGTATATAACTTATTATCCTAAGTATGTAAATCATTTTAATATCTTTTTGTAGTTGTATATTTTGTATGTTGTGACCAACTTTTCCACATAAAAAAATTGTGTTCACGAAGCTCGATTTGTTTATACCGGAACTTACGATGATTTTCAACTAAATTTATTTGCAAAAGAATAAAACTTTGGAGACTATGACTTCCACGATGATGATAAACCACAGATAGAAGATGGCTATTGAGATGTTGAATATCCAGATGTGTAAGAGATTCTTGTCATAAGTTGTTTCTTAAATGTTCTAGTACAATCAGCTGAAAACAACACAAGGGATAATATTTTTCATGGTCATTGTGCCATCAAAAACAAAGTATGTAATTTTATTATTGATAGAGGTTTATGTACCAGTGCTGCTAAATACGGTTGAATAAACTTGGTTTAGAAAAGAAGACCCAACAGCTATGTAGTTACTTCATTCAATCTACAATAATTTGGCATCCGATTTTCAGCGTGGATGTCCATGTTCACATAGGTCGAGATGGATAGATTACAAGACAGAATTTAAAACCTAGTACCAAATTATCATTCCATTTAGTATGAACAATGTTTACGAAGAGAGAAAAATATAAACAAATGTAATCTATAAAAACACATGGCAACCTCTCAACACGTCATACATGACCATGTTTTATAAGGAATCATTATTTGTATATTAAAAATTCAAACTTAACTACAACTGAAAATAAAATAGAAGTAAAACAGTATAAAAAAAAATTGACGATCAGGAAAATATTTGATTAAAACTTGGAATATAAAACATTCCAAAATCATCCATATTGGATTCGGTTTATTTTCTATATTAATATTCAAAGTCAGGTTTTATAAATACCCAAAACGAACAAATCTGGATGGAACTACATGAGCAATATTCAACAACTATGACATGATGTTTTTCAAATTCATGCTCTAAAATTATAAATTCTAATGCATCAATTCAGTAATTTTATACACTCCCCTTAGTTTTGATTAAGTCATAAATGCAAATACGAATACAGAAAGCAACATTGAGTTTTATTGACTGGTTTACATTATGTGAATTGACTCGTTAATTTTTTATTTTGGTAAATTAAGTACAATGAATCAAAGATTATATTGCAATAATTAGGGTAAGAAGACCAGATCTTTTACTCAAAATGAGAAAATAAAAAATTACTAAGTCAAAATATTCAAGGAACCATGTAATACAAATGAATATGTTGCCATAAAAGATGAACCTACAAAAATCAACATTTATATAAAGGTAGACTAAGTGGAATGTTTAATTACAAACCGTTAAGAAGGCTCTAATCAGTAAAGAAATCATCCATTCGCTATTTCAAAACCCTCTTGACATTCAATTATGAATCCCATGAAGTTCTTGTTCATCGTTGTGACCATCTCGGTGGCCTTATGTCTAGCACTAGTCCATTCTCGACAAATTAAATGTGACCGGTTGGGTGAGAATTGCATCAAGGATGGAGAAGAAGAGACCATGAATATGAGATCAGGTTTGGATGTGAGCCGTAGGATTCTCCAAGCCAAACGATATATAGATTACGATGCATTGAAGCACAACGTACCAGCTAAACAACATGGTCGACAGAACCGACCGGATAACAAATACCGGCGAGGTTGTACTCTCGCTACAGAATGTTATCGGCTTACACATTAAACAACATAAACACTAGTTTTATTTTTAGTGCAACACAAAAACAATATATAGTTTTTTTCCTTTAATTCACATTTTTTCTGTTTATGTATTTTTATTACCTTTGATTTGATTGGTACCTTCAAAAACATTGAAAAGTTTATTACTATCTTCAATAACATCTAATTCACATATTGTACATATAACTAACCGAACTATATAATTCCTACCATCTATTATTATGAACTTAGAATTGAGGAAACAAAAACACAAGCTTCAGATTCTTAAGGAAGAATTGATGAAAGGATCGTGTATTTTTACTACATTTATTTTTAACCAAAACAGTAGAAGTATAATTTCTATTGTAGAGTAATTAAACTCCCTCCGCTAATCCAAAACGAAGCATATCTCACTTGGATCCAAAACTCAACAAAAAAAAATCAAAGCAGTAGCTCTCTCAGAGTAGATATTTCTCGACAACTGTCCGGCCAAACTTCTCTTGAACATCCTTTGGCGTTTCCACCTGACAAAATATGAAATGAAGTTTCTAACTAAAATCTCCTCTCTTTTTCTAAAATAAAAATTGATTTTTCATGTCATTAGCTTAGACTAATTACCGCATTCAACGCCTTCAATACTGCTTTAACTGTGTTGTATGAATTCCTTGAACCAATCACCTGAAGAAATTTACTTTATTAAAACCCAAATTTGAAACGAAAAAAAAGAACCAGTGTTCTATATCAGGATGATGAAGCAAAAAATGCACCTTAGATTTGATGTTCTTGAACCCCGCTAAGAGCAACATTGTTTTCACAACTCTCCCAGCTTTCATTCCCGTTGTTGTTGGTGCAGGCCATAAATATAACTTGGAGCAGAGATTCAATTTTTATAAATAACATATAAATGGCAAGAATAGATCATCCAGGTCAAAAAAGGGACTAAAAAATAAATGCTACCTTAGTTTTCTTGTAAGAAGTCTGTATTGCGTGTGCAATGGTGTGCTCCTCATGACGTTCTATGTAGTGAAGATTCTGAAAGCATTTCTCATATGCCTGTTGGGGTTGGTAGTTGTTAGCAATGAGATAACTAACTAATGACAGGATTTACAAAGATGTATAAACGGCAACATAACAAGAGTGAAATACCATGTTCTTCGGTCAATTTAAGAATCCAAATCGATGTACAAGTAAATACATTTATGCACAAACCAATACTAAAGAGTCGTTGTCAACCAATCTAAAGTGGAACATAAGATTTTCATTGGTATCAAAATCACTTAATTGACTATATTTGCTACAACGAGATAAGTAACATACGTACAAAGTGTCAGAGACCACATAAGACCTAGATGACAAATGGTAATGTGAGATTACCTTCTGCATTGCAGCCTGGCCTGTTTCAGCTTTTGCTTTTGCATACCCAATGACACCTTCGTAGTTCCCGCATACCATCAACGCAGTGTACCTCTCAACCCTGCCACCCTAAAAGCACAAGTTTCTCCCTCCTTTATAGCCGAGCAATTGAATCAACAGATACAACAGAGAGAAATGTGAGGCAACTCTACCTTTGTGACCTTGGCAACTTTTTTAACATCTATTACATGCACATCGTATCCCTGCAAAAAAAAAAACAAGAAACAACCTGATCAGCATAAGGAATAGTAGTGACAAAAGTATATGCCTTTCTTCATGGCAATTACTTTTCTGTATAAAGGTTGTCTTTTCTTCTCAGTCAAAGCATTTCTCTCCTCAGCAAGATCCCTAATCTCCTCTTCCAACCTCTTCCCCTTCTTCCCAAACGTATGATCAAGCTCTGAAAGCTTATTCTCAAGTTTCTTATCAATTGCATTCAGCTTCTCCAGCAAAATATCATCCCTTTCTTTCATGTCATCAAACTCTTCTTCATCATCATTATCATCATTGTCCTCCTTAGAGGCAACAAGACGCTCTTCTTTCTCTTCACCAGTGTTTCCACTTTGTACATTGTCACGCTCAATGACTCCATAGTTCGCAGGGTTGTTAGGATCAAAAGCCTCTTTCCACTCAACAAGCCTCATAGCTCTGTTTATCTTTTGCTGGAGAATGAACTTCTCTTTACCTTCAGCTACTTTCAACCGATTCATCAGCTCACCGATGACTCTGTACTCAGGTCCAAGTTTAAAATGCTTCTCCTCGAATTTGTCTAGCTTTGTCATCCACTTGTATGCCTCATCGAGGGTCTCCGACTTGGTTAGGGTTTGGAGAAGCTCTTTATGCCTCTGGAACTTCTTGTTGAAGATATCTTCCTTCTTCCTCTCTTCATCCCAATCGACTTCGTCGAGCTCGCTATCGGAATCGGAAGACTCCTCGCGGCGGTTCAGCTCGCCGTCGTCTTTCAAGTTCTGCTTCTTGAGCTTCTCGATGAACGGGGCGATCCCTAGGTAATCCTCTTCGTCTTCGTCGTCGATGTCTTTGCAGTCGAGTCCTTGTCTTTGCCTCTCCTCTCTCTCGCGCTGCTTCTCCTTATCCACTTCTAATAAGAGATCTCGGACGACTCTATCGGCTTCCGCTGGTGAGATTGTGCTGCCGGCGGAGGAGGAGGAGAAACGGTGGTGGCTCTGCGATGATGAGATCCATGGCGTTTGCGTGGTGATTCGTCTGGTAAATGCCGATGCTGAGGCGTCGAGAGTGCTGATTTGACGGAGGGATGAGGATCTAGGGTTCCGGCGGAGGAGGAGGAAACGGGCCCAGGACGAGGCGCGGGTTCGGAAGGACATGGTGGTTCAGTGGTTCATCAGATGGGAAATGGAGGTGAGATTTTTGGTAAACCTCTCTGCATTTGTTAGGGTTTTTGTGTGTACCATTGGGCTTCACTCAAAGGCCCAAATATAGTCAATTTGAGGCCCTTAAAGCTTAGTGAGGTTTTGAGGCTAAACACCAGAAAATCTTAATTAGTGAAAACCGAATCAGAATCAAACCGAAAAAACTAGACCGAAAATTAGAAAAAAAAATGAATGATTTTATTTTCTTAAACCCGAAAAATCAAAACCAAACTAAGATCGAACCTAGAACGAAACGGTTACTCGAATATTTTAAATATTAACAAAAATATTAATTATTTTTAATTTTAGTTCTAATATATATAGAATGTAATTTATAAAACAAAAAATATCTAAAAAATTCGAATTTCCAAATATATTTAGGTTTTTCCAAGTTTAACTCGGCTGTTTGAATTTTTTTTTGTTTTTTGTACTTTAAAACGAACTAAATTTGAATAATTTTTTATTCGGTTCCACTTCAGTTAAAAATAGAATTCCGACCCAGATTTTTCTCCCACTGGAGACACTCACAAACTTGATTAATACTTGAATGATAAGACATCAGAGAGTCTTGAAACCGTGAAAAGATAATATACTATTAGTATTGACCAAATAGAAAGCCTAAACTCTAATACTACATGTGGTGTACATAATAAAACAACACATAGTGGACACATAATAAGAGTTCCCATGAGCAAGAGGAGTGTGAATGAAATAGAGATAGATGAGTGAAGTTACTTGAAGCCAATATAACATCACTGTCTTTGTTTCTCAGCTCAGTTTTACATAAAGAAGCAAGGAAGATAGAATAAAGAGAGTATTCCCCTTTTGTTCCCTGTCTATATACAAACATTCACAACCGCTCTCTCCCATGTAATAAAAATTTACAAAAACAAAATCAATTCTTGAGGACCATTGCCTCCATTTTCCTCTTCCTCGCTGCGTGTTTTAGTTTCTCTAGCGCCACAAGCCCCACCTGTCTAACCCTCTCTCTCGATAATCCTATCCTGTTAAATTTTGCCAACAAATACAACTTCAAAGATCTTGATGCAACCAATGGGTTCAAAAAGAGGCTTAAAGTTTGAATACATACCGTTTGCTAATGTCTTCCCATGTGAGACATTCTTTGTCTAGACCATAGTATAACCTAATAATCTCCCTTTCCCGTTCTCCTAGTGTTGCACTTATAAGCTTGCTCACTTCATCCTGCAGTTATTTAATCAATATCAATGTTCAAAAGATCGCTAGACGCTGCAAGGGAGATTATTGTTTAAGAGAGCATCTACACTGATTTTTTGAAAGCTTAGACTAATTTTTCAAGAAAAAATGATTTAAAGTTATCGTTACATTTCTAGGCGATTTTTAGAACACTGATCATACTTGGACGTCAGTGATCAATGATCACCAAGTAGTGAAATTTTCATAAAAGACACAACCAGAAGCATATAAATGTAACGTCAGTTATGACTGTTAGTTTTACCTTGAGTGCCCACTCATCGTACCCATGCCACGGATTGTTTTCCAAACGATTATCCGCAATGTACTGAGAAGGAATGTTATAACAAGTCAGCCAAATGTAATAATACTCAGTGAAGCATAGGAAGGTGAAACTAAAACTTGTGGTTTTGTTGAAGAGAATCAGAAACAGAGACTCACACTGTGATGGGTTTCTCCAGGGAGACCGTTCAAAGAAGGGAATGCATCTCTGTCTAGCGAAAATATTTTGCTTACAGCCTGCAAGTTTTCGAGTGCAAGAGCATGAGTAATAATTCACATTGGACCTCAAGAAAGAAAGGAACATGTTCTTTTTTTTTAAATTACCTCTGTTGCATTTCTAACTTTCTTCTGTGACATGTTTAGTGACTCTGCAATCCGCTGAAAAAAAACAATAAATTATAAAACATGAGATACGTAGACATGATAACTCAGGTTGCTTAGCAATCGTTGCCACTAGACCACCATCACATGGTTAATAAGCTAGGATTGTTCAAATGTTAAATAACATTCTTACATCAATGGAGGGTGTGATTCCTTTCTCTTGAAGTCTAAGCTTGGCATTACGGATTAGACCAAGCCTTTCATGCAGGTGAGTAGGCAACCTCAAGGTTCTTGAGTTGTCCACTAATGCTCTTGAGACACCCTTTTAGAAATTTTGAAACAAAAAAAAAGCATCAGTTTTGCTTTCAAGCTACATCAAAAACATCAGGAGGTGAAGTGTTATCCTCACCTGTCGAATCCACCAATATACATAAGTTGAGATTCTGAAACCTTTGGAAGAATCAAATTTCTCTATTCCCCTCAAAAGTCCAATAAGACCACCCTTCATGAGTAGGAAAAAAAAAGCTTTCAAGTTTTGAAAAAAGGTAAACAAGAGTCAGAGATTTGGAAAAGTACCTGAACAAGGTCAGACATTTCTGCTCCCATATTATCGTAACGCTGAGCAATAGACATAACCAAACGAACGTTGCTCATAGCTAACTTCTCCCTCGCTAGATTACATTCCATCAACCATGCCTGCAGCTCGGCCCGAGATATCTTCAAGGATATTGCAAGCTGTTCATCAGAAGGCTCACTGCCTAATCTATCCTTCAATCTAATGTTTCCACCATACACAAGAAAAAACAATTTAGTCTTTTTCGATACCAGGAGCCGAAGTCACATCATATAATATTAGTTTTGTCCCAACAATCATTCGAGTTTGAATGGAACCTCTAATACAAAGTTGAGGATACTTTCCAGTTGAACTAATGACCTATAGTAAAAAATAATAGTCTTGCGTTCACTATAAAATAGTTTTCAGGCTTTTTTTTTTTACCTTGACTTGTGCTCATCAAGACGAAGGCCAGACTTGATTTTCTTGGACAAGCGCACGACTTCAGCATGACTAAGAACATGGTCACTTATGACACCTTTCACATAACCCTTGGCACGGTGGTTGTTTTGGAACAAGTCCTCTGTAACCGCTTTAACATTAGTTTTCTTCTTAGCACCAATTCTCCTTTGCCGAGCTGATATCCCTGAACAGGTAACCTGAATCTTCTTCTGCGTAGTCCTCTTCTTCTCAAAGGAAAGATTCCACTGCTTTTCTAACAAAGACCTCTGCAGCAACAAGAGTGCCTCAACAGAATGATCAATATCATCATCATCCTCATAGCTTTCCTCTTCCAGCTCCTGATCAGTATCAGGAGGTAGCCATGGCTGCACAGAAGAAGAAACAACACTCTCTTTAAGAGCCTTGGCAGATTGTGTGTGACGACTTGATGAGGGAAGGCTTGGAGTGTAGTTCGATGATGATGATGTCTTTTTTGCAGTTATTCCAGTTCTTGTATGGTACTGTGATGAACAAAGATCATTTACAGATAGAAACTTCTCTGTCACGTCTGAGTAGTAAAACGATGAACTCAACAGCCTTTTCCCTGCGTTGAGTCCAATCACAGCTGTTGTGGCCATCATCCCATATACTTTTTTCTCTTAATTCATCAACAAGCAAACACTCTTTAACTCTTCAAGATCAACCTTCTCCTTGCTGTCTTATGCAAACAAAAATCAAACACTTTAGATATCATAATAACACACAACTTAACCAACTTGACAACTGAATAAAAAATTATCAGATTTCACCTTATCCAGCAAAAAAAAATGGTTTAATTCATCATCACTATCCAAATTTGACTAACCCATTAAAACCCAATTTCCAAAAATCATTTTTTTTCTCAAATAATTAAGAAGATGAAGCAGAATCAGTCAAGATCAACATAATGTTTCAAAAGAAAAACAGTTCAGTAAGAAATCAATGTAACTGGTTATATCTCCTGAAGAGACAAAGATTATACAGGAAATTCAATTTGGCTCACCTGAGAGAAAAAAAAACGTTGAGAGTCTGAGAGAGGAGGGTGTGTGTGTGGCACAGACGAAACGAGAATGGGTTCTATATTTTTCAGTTTTATTTTACTCCCAACAGTTTATTGGTGGCCTAAGATTTTGTTAGGAATTAAAAAAGGGGATATGTGGTGAAAAGTATTATTATTAGGAGAGGATATTAAAGAAGAGATATGGGTCGACGCGATGGGATTGGTGGAAGCAGATACTGGCTCCATGTTTCTGTGGTCGTTAGCCCACTACGCTCTCTCCTTTACATTTTTCACTATTTATTCGTTTTATATGCTTTTTATCCTTTTCTTTTTATTTATTTATTATTTTAATTATTTCACAAGAACCTATCTTTTACATCTTACTATTTATTTGTTCATTTACATTTACAGCAAACATTTCTAGGGTATTAGTGTTGGTAATGACTAATCCTAGTCGAAAGCACTGAATCCAAAGATCGTAAAAGTCTCGTTGGTGTATGAGACCCGAAACCATGTGAAACTCATAACTATTTGTGATTTTGATTTATCCTACTACAATTAGCACTGTGTTATCTTTTTTTTAGAGTTGTATTTGTTGGATAATTCCAAGTTTGTGGAAAATTAATATATTGATAAGTGTTCAATATGTTAAGATAAACACAAAAGAAAATCTAAAAAATAGGAAAAAAAAAGTTTTCTATTTAGATAAGTTTGTATTTTTTTTATCCCACATGTTAAAGGGAATTGTCCTTCACTATAAATATAGATCTATTGGAGAGATGTTCCATAAGATATAAGAGAGACACATTGTGAGCTTTAGTTTTGAGTAGTTTCTAAAGCTAATAAGAAAAGTTGTTCTTATAATTCTTTGTGTTTCTAGAGACCTTGAATTGGTATCAGAGCTTAAGTTAAAGCTTCAATCAAAGCTTAAGTTGAAGCTTCGATCATGGTGGCTGTGAAGGCAAGGGTTCACGACGCAAGATGGCCGACGTGAATAGGGCTCCACGCACGAAAGACTTTGGATCCGCATCAATCCAATGTCCGATGTTGAACTCGACAAACTATACAGTTTGGTCGATGAAGATGAGGGTGTTACTCAGGGTTCACGATGTGTGGGACACGATTGAACCCGATTCTGATGATCAAAAGAAGAACGATATCGCGATTGCTCTTTTGTTTCAATCAGTTCCCGAGTCATTGATTCTCCAGGTGGGAGAACAAACCGAATCAAAAGAGATCTGGAATGCCATCAAGTCACGACACCTTGGAGCTGATCGTGTAAGGGAGGCAAGACTTCAGACGTTGATGACGGAGTTCGACAGGTTGAAGATGGATGATAGTGATACCGTAGATGATTTTGCGGGGAAGATATCAGGTCTAGCATCCAAGGCAGCCTCGTTGGGAGAAAGCATAGACGAGTCCAAGATGGTTAAGAAGTTCTTGAAGGGTCTTCCAAGGCACAAATACATCCAGATTGTAGCGTCCTTAGAACAAGTCCTAGACCTCAACTCAACGGGTTTTGAGGTTATAGTTGGAAGGTTAAAGGCGTACGAGGAGCGTGTAGGGGAAGAAACTCAGAAAGAAGACCAAGGGAAGCTCATGTTTTCAGATAATAATCACCATAGTCAGAGGGGTTATGGAGATTTTTGTGGTAGAAGTAGAGGACGTAACGGAAGAGGCAGAGGTCGAGGTGTGTCACACAACCAAAATCATGTGTCACACACGGACGTCAAAAACTCGAAGAAGGATCGATCAAAGGTGATATGTTGGAGATGTGACAAGCTGGGTCACTATGCAACTGTCTGTCCCGAGAAGTCTGTGAAGAATCAAGAGACTAACCTAAACGAGACACAAGAGGCCGATGCCCTCTATGTACACGAGGTGGTTTTCTTGAATGAAGACAAGGTGATTCCGAATAATCTTGATATCAACAAAGGCAGTGCAAGTGTTTGGTATTTGGATAATGGAGCGAGCAATCACATGACGGGAAATAAGGAGTTCTTTTCGAGTTTGAATCTCAACACCAAAGGGAAAGTGAAGTTTGGTGATGGATCATGTGTTGATATCGAAGGAAAAGGGGTTGTTACCTTTGTGTGCAAGACTGGCGAGAGGAAGGCACTTAAAGACATATACTACATACCAGACCTGAAGCACAACATATTGAGTCTTGGTCAAGCAACAGAAAACGGATGTGAGGTTAACATGAAAGATGTCTATTTGACACTCACAGATTCGTGTGGCAGGTTGCTTGTACGTGTAACAAGATCTCCAAATCGTCTCTACAAGACCCCGATGGAGATTATTTATCTGCAGTGTTTACATGTCAGGGATGAAGATGCTACGTGGAGGTGGCATGCTCGACTAGGACATATAAGCTATGGCGTGATGAACAACATGGTGAAGAAGGAGATGGTCGTAGGAATGCCGTGTGTAACACACGAAGAATGTCTAGCAGGGAAGCAAATTAGACATTCATTCCCGACCAAAGCCATGTTTCGTGCGACAAAGCCATTAGAGTTATTGCATGGAGATTTGTGTGGACCAATTACACCACCAACGCCAGCAAATAACAAGTATGTCTTTGTCCTGATTGATGATTTCTCCAGGTATATGTGGACTATACTTATGAAGGAGAAGAGTGAGGCATTCGATCGGTTCAAAAGGTTTAAAGAAAGTGTAGAGAAGCAAACCGGTTCAACCATTAAGACCTTTCGCACCGATAGAGGAGGAGAGTTTACCTCAGCTGAGTTTAATCTATTTTGCGAGAAGAATGGAGTTAAAAAGCACCTGACCGCGCCTTACACGCCTAGGCAAAACGGTGTAGTGGAGAGGAGAAACCGAACCTTAGTGGGGATGACGAGAAGTTTGTTGAAGGCAATGAAGCTGCCGAACTACTTATGGGGGGAAGATGTACGACATTCAACTTACCTCATCAATAGAGTTCCTACAAAGGCCTTGAAGGATCAAACGCCATATGAGTGTCTCACATCGAAGAAGCCAAATATCGAACACTTGAGGATATTCGGCTGTGTAGCACATGCGAAGGTTATTGTTACACAACAGAAGAAGTGGGATGAGAGATCAAAGTGTGTGATCAATCTTGGAACTGAGCCGGGTTCCAAAGCATATAGACTCTATGATCCAGTCGCATGGAAGGTGATGGTGAGTAGAGATGTGATATTCGATGAGAAAAAAGCTTGGGATTGGTCGTCTACAACAAACCAAGCTGATTGTGAACAAAGTATGCTTAAGCTTCCACATGAGGGTGATATAGAAGAAGGCAATGATCAAGGTGAGGATCATGAGCAGGAGGCTATAAACCAAGACGAGGAGGAGGAAGAAGCAGATACTGATCACAATGAAAACCAAGACGGTGGGGGTCAACCGTTGGTGACTAGACACGGCCGAGCCATATCAAAACCAAGATATCTCGATGACTATGTGTTACTTGCAGATCAAGAAGGTGCAATGCTTTTGCTCACAGTGGATGGGGAGCCGGAGAACTATCTTGAAGCAGAACACGTGCGAGAATGGGTTGAGGCAATGGTGGCCGAATTGGAGTCTATCACAAGAAACAAGACATGGGAGCTTGTGGATAGACCGACTGGAGTAAAACCTATAGGGTTAAAGTGGATCTTCAAGATAAAGAGAAAGGCGGATGGTACGGTGAACAAGTACAAGGCGAGACTTGTGGCAAAAGGCTACGTACAAAGACAAGAAATAGATTTTGATGAAGTGTTTGCACCAGTGGCACGTCTCGAAACTATACGGCTCTTAATAGCCCTCGCAACAACAAACGGCTGGGAGATTCATCATCTGGATATGAAGACCGCATTCTTGAATGGAGATCTAAAGGAGACGGTGTATGTGACACAACCCGAAGGTTTTGAGAAGAAAGGAGAAGAAGATCGAGTCTATGTGTTACACAAGGCTTTATATGGGTTACACCAAGCCCCTAAAGCATGGAATGTAAAACTCGATCAGGTTCTAAAGGAGATGAGATTTAAGAAGTGCACCAAGGAACCATCAGTGTACCGCAAGAACGAAGGAGAGGACTTCTTGCTAATAGCCATTTACGTTGATGATCTATTTGTGACGGGAACTTCGCTTAAGGTGATTAAGCAATTCAAGGAGGAGATGTCAAAGAAGTTCGAGATGTCAGATCTAGGAAAGCTAACGTATTACCTTGGCATAGAAGTGATTCAAGGAGCAGACGGAATCAGGATAAAACAAGAAAGGTATGCTCAAGGAATCATGTGTGACACAAAGATGGAGGGGTGTAACGCGACTCACATACCAATGGAGTCGACTTTGAAGATTTCAAAAGCTGAAGATGAACCAGAGATAGATGCTACGGAGTTCAGAAGAATCATAGGATGTTTGAGGTATCTGCTTCACACACGACCTGACTTGTGTTACGCAGTGGGCGTACTAAGCAGATACATGCACAATCCGAGAGACTCTCATGGACAAGCCATCAAACACATTCTGAGGTATGTGAAAGGAACAACAAACTACGGTATGTTCTTCAAGAGAGATGGGTCAAGGAGTGTCATCGGTTATAGTGACAGCAGTCACAACATTGATGTCGATGACGGGAGGAGCACGTCAGGGCATGCATTCTACTACGGTTCATCACTAGTTACTTGGACGTCGCAGAAGCAGCAAACAGTTGCATTGTCATCATGCGAGGCAGAGTTCATGGCAGCAACAGAAGCAGTGAAGTATGGATCAAGGAATTGTTGAGTGAGATACTAAGTGAAGAAAGCGAGAGAGTCAGACTTAGGATCGATAACAAATCAGCCATTGCTCTAACCAAGAATCCAGTATTGCATGGAAGAAGTAAGCACATACTTTCTAGATATCATTTCATACGAGAGTGTGTGGAGAATGGGCAAATCGAGGTGGAGCATGTATCGGGTGTTGAGCAGAAGGCGGACATCCTAACCAAGCCATTAGCAAGGATTAAGTTCAAGCAAATGAGGAGCTTAATTGGAGTTCAAGAAATTGATCTCCCTAATTCAAATTGGAATTAAGGGGGTGATTGTTGGATAATTCCAAGCTTGTGGAAAATTAACATATTGATAAGTGTTCAATATGTTAAGATAAACACAAAAGGAAATCTAGAAAATAGGAAAAAAAAGTTTTCTATTTAGATAAGTTTGTGTTTTCCTTATCCCACATGTTAAAGGGAATTGTCCTTCACTATAAATATAGATCTATTGGAGAGATGTTCCATAAGATCTAAGAGAGAGACATTGTGAGATTTAGTTTTGAGTAGTTTCTAAAGCTAATAAGAAAAGTTGTTCTTATAATTCTTTGTGTTTCTAGAGGCCTTGAGTATTTAGATTTCCATTGTGTGATTTTAAAATTTGTTCATTTCCTTAGTTAGAACGATCGGGATGTGAATTTTTGCTAGAATTTGTGTAATGTCTCTTCTCTTTACCACATCATCACATAGTTACGATTGTTTTTTTTTCTAATGCCAAACAATTAGGGATAATTTTAGTATAAGTGATTCGTGCTCAGCGCTACGAATAATAGAAAAAAATAACTTATTGTATTGATTTCTTTTGTTCTAGTTGTTAATAAACCATGAGATCTTATCTTTAGTTTACCATTTTTGGGACAATATACGTTACTAGTTGTCTTGATAGCAGCATAAGAGGAGTGGATCGTATTGGTCGCAGCTATCTTCCTCCTTGTGATGATCGCGAGAGTCTTCTTGTCTAGTTGATGATCCCTACTACCAAGATGTCGTCTGAGTATGCAGGTGGTTCATGATAGAACGTGTTTGGATCTATAGTTACATCATTTAGTGGCACTACAAAAAAAACTGTGTATTGTATCACTTAATTTGTATCACAAAATTAAGTGATATTATTTTAAATCATTTATTCTCAAATGAAACAAATATCCATAATTTAAAATCAGTTATAACAATTGATGTTGTTATGAATTCATTTAAACATCAGTTTAATAAAATGATATAGTTTTTACTAATTTGTATCATTTTAACAGAAATGATATTATTTCAAAATTTTGAATCGTTTAGATAATTGATACATGTGTTTATTTTTGGTTAACATCATTTGTTAGAATGTTACAAAATTTACATCAATAATAACTGATATAAACAAAATTGTGTAACTAAATTTCTTTTTTTTGGTTTATCTTCGTTTGCATCGTTTACAATATTTGTTCTAATATAAATTTTTTTTAAAAATATCAGCTAAACTTACGTGAAATTAGTTACGATTTATGCAATATTAACTCTTAAGGCTTTATTTTAACTGACCCATGTTCTTCTATAACTGCGTCATGATCTCAACGAAAGCATATTATCTATCAATATTCTCACTCATCTGTTCATGTTCTTCTCAGTTTCTTCAAATTTTTATCAGTTCCAATTTATTGTTCTACACTTCTAGGCTACTTGATAAGAAAAATTCATGCATCCGTATCTTAACTGCGGTAAATTGCTTCTCCAGTAGTCAAGCATCTAATGATTATATTCTTTTTTATGCATGGTTTGAAAGGAAAGAAGAATCTGCTAATTGGAAGAATTTGATAAAACATCTGAAAAGGTATTTTGTTGTTGTTGTTGTTGTTGTTGTTATTCTTCTAGTTCTCTTCTTTGGAATTGTAATTTGTTCCCTTCTGTTTATAACTTAAGTATTTTTCTTTATTATAATTCACTCTTTTCAGTGGCAAATGAAGAATCACTTGCATATTTGAAGGAGTAGAAGTCTTGGGGAAAAGCAGATGATGGAGAAAAATTCAATGAATCATTTCAGTTTCATGATACAAAGGGAGACGGAAGATGAAAATAAAAGAAGAAGAATTCTTTTTAATTTACAATCCTTTTCTCTATATGAATTCACGTTATTTCTTCTTCATGCTTTTTTGAAGTCTATGTATATCTTTTTTCTTTGTTCTTCAGATTGTCTTCAATGAAAAAATAGTTAATGAAAAATCATTTTCATTTCGCGCTAAATGCTCACATGGTAAAAATATTTTTAGTGGATAATTATAAATTACACAATTATTAAAATAACAATTTTAGAAATTAATATTAGTTTTATTTCAGTTATTGATAAATGATATGAATAATTAAAATCATTTGTTTTAATCCATACCAAATTAACATCATTTAAAAACTGATGTAGATGTTAATATCATTTTCTTACAACTGATGCATATTGAAATCATTTGTTATAATTGATGAAAATAATTGATATTTTGACATCAATTATTAAAAGAATGATGCAAATAATTTTTGCATCACCACTTTCAGAGTCATTTAATTAAGTGATGTAAAGTTGTTTTACATCATTTATAACCAATGTAAATATTCAAAACAAATGATGCTAAACAACTATTTTTTTGTAGTGTGGGGATTAACTACACATTCTTCAATGAAGGATCAAACCATTCATAATTCATATTATTGTGGAGTATGATCTAGATGGGCGTGTAGCCTTGTTGGCACATAGATTAGATGAATCAATATACTTTACTTTATCCTAAAATTGAAACAAAAATTATAACTGCGGATCATATCCTAGTGTAATATGTTAAACTGTGATTGATATTTATAAAGTTCTAATTTGTCTGAAATAAAAAATAGATTTCTCTCTAAAACTCGGGGTAATATGGGCCCAAGCTCTTAACGTAAGGAAGACAGAAATGATTGGGTACTTGGGTCTACTAAGATGAAACAGAGGCTCACGCCTCCACAGAGATCCACATAATTTTAGTCAAAATAAAAAACTAATTAAACAAATCAGATTAGCCTCATTTTTTCATCTATCAGACGAGAAGAAAATTCAGGATCGCCATGGGACAAGTCTTCGACAAGCTCCGAGGTTATATCCATTTTATTCTGTTAAAAACATGCTTTCAGTTTGTAATATGCGATTGGTAAATAAATAATAGGTAAGCAGTGGAGGCAAAAACAAGTACAGGCGATATGTGATCGGGTTTTTGATCGGTTCAAGCTTCAAACCGGAAGAGCCAATCTTGCGTTTGAAGAGCTTTACATCGCCGTGCTTCTCGTCTACAAGTAAGATGTTCAATATTCTTATGGGTTTGACATTATTTAGAAATATTGTAATCTTTGCAGTTGTCAGATTTGTCTCTTTGTTGTGATGTTTATTTTTTCAGTGACATAAACAAGCGATTGCCTGGTCCTCATTTCGATCCGCCTTCTAAGGATCTTGTCAGAAGCATGATGACGGTAAATTTCTAGAGATTCTAAACCCATAAACTAACACAAATTATCATATTTTTTTATTAACCTATCCCAGACCTATCGAAAAGCTCAGACTAATCCCACAAGAGAAGGTGTAGTCCACGGATGGACCATCTCTTCATTCGAATATTCAAATAAATCCTAAAGCACCGGCCATACCTGCATGGTCACACATGTATAGTGTAGTGGTTCGGGGTTGTTCCTGAGTCGCTTAGCTAACTGGAATTCGCGTACCACTAGATCATCCATTTGTGGTTCAAATTCTCATATTTGTTTGTATGTTAAATGTGATAGGACTGCGATATCAACATGGATGGAGAAATTGACCGGGAGGAGTTTGTGAAGTTTATGGAGCTGCTTACAGCTGACACATTCGCGGTGGTGAGTCAGGGTCTGATCATATCCTTGATTGTGGCTCCGACTGTGGCTATTGCTACAAAGAGAGCCACGGAAGGTGTCCCAGGAGTTGGAAAAGTAGTGCATAAGCTGCCTACTTCAGTGTATGCTTCTCTTGTGACCCTTGCAGTGGTGTGGGTGAATTCCGAGACAAGTTGAGGAGCTTCTATAATGGCCAAAGCTTGTTACCAAAATAAATCTCTTTGTATTCAACTAGTTCACTTGCACGAAGATATAGAAACAACTCAATGGTTGATTCAACTATTACTCTATGAAGTTATTTTTGTTATTCGTATAAGAATTCATAGCTGGTTGATACTAGCTTTGTGATTTTACTCTTGATCGACAGCTGGCTCCATTTCATATTTCGAATTTTGATGAATTCATAATTACAAAATCAATATTTTCTGTAAAACTAGAAAGTTTTAAGTATGATCAGTTTAATTTAACCAAAAATTTAATATTTTATTCGATTTTATTATTCAGTTTAATTTTAGAGAGGATGAGAATCTCTCTTGTGAACCATTAACAAAATTTTAGGAACCGAATTCACTCTATTAACATAGTTAGAGTATGATTAATGAGAGATTCTTAAGGGGTTTTAAGAACCACCTCTTAAACCTCCTAAATAAGAACCTATTTTGTTTGGGTTCTTGTACTGTTTACGGATCCCAATGACACGTGATAGTCTGTGATTAGTCCGTTTTTAATTTATTTTTTTAGAAAAAAAAAATAAAATAAGAACTCCATAAGGAGTTCTTGGATTAATCATGGTCTTAGAAGCACGAAATAAACAGACATCATCCAACAACGGTACACAACAAGGCTCCCACAAGGAATATCAAGATATGAAGAACATAAACTCTATCAAACCCATGACGTCATTTCATCCTCATTCCATATTTTACCGCAAAATAGAATGAAAAATAGAATAATAAACACAAAAAATATTATCTATAACAAAATATAATGGAGTAATTTTTATTCTTTTATTTATAACTCTCTTTTCTATTCCATTTAAAAATAAAATATTGAGATGCTCTAAGGTTCTCTCTCTATAACAATTAGGCACAAAGATGTATCTTTTGTAAATAAGTATTTTTTTTGTTTGAATAAACTTTACATTCTTGAATTTAACAAAAAAAGTATGTAAAATTCACTGGTAATTGTCGAATCCTAGAATCCATGAAGATGTATATCTTTAGATATATCTGTGTATAAAATTTACAATAGTTATCCAGCACGATTACATAGTAAAAAATTTATCTCAGGTGAAAAGAAGTTACAATAACAATGTATTGCAGTAACCTTTATCAGTCTGTATCCATCTGTTCGTCTCCTTCGTGTCTATCTGACTCAATAAGCATGAGAACAACTTGTCTCATCGATGGCCTCGCCACGGGAGACACACTCGTGCAAAGCAATGCTATCTTCAGCACGTTGAGCATATGAGAGACGATTCTCTCGTCTTCTAGATTTAACCGAGCATCAAGAACTCCAGAGGACAGTGCATCTCTTCTTATGTAACTCCTTACCCAACTCACCACATCCCCACCTTGGTCTATTGGCTGAACCGGTGTTTTTCCTGTTAGCAGCTCCAATAGAACCACCCCGTAGCTATAGATGTCAGACTTCTCGGTAACTTTCATGGTATATGCATATTCTACAAAAGTTGAAAGTCTCAATTAAGTCCCTCTCACTTGGAATAATAGACAAAGGCATTCATATATTTGGGCATTTCGATTTAGTTCGGGTAACTCAGAATTCAATTTTTTTTTTTTTTAAATCTAGTTTTGTTTGGTCAATTTTTGTCCGGGTTAGTTCGGTTTCAGATTTTAAAAATATAACTAAAATAAAACTATTTTTTGTCAACAATAAAAAGAATTACTTTTAATTAATAATGTAGTTTTTTTTGATTATCCACAGTGTCCGGCGGCTTCTACCAACCGACTACTCTATAGTCTCCATGAGAGTATGTTAAATTTCTAGTGGCCAAAGAGAATTGAACTACAAATACCGTATTGAGTTTTTCTTTTTCAATTACCTCTAGCCCAACTCCACTTGATTTAATAATGTAGCTATTTTAGGTATATAAATGCATTTGATATAGTTTCACTAGAATATACATCTTCAATGAACTTAAATAACTGATATGGTTAAGTTGCAGAAAACATCAAATCTGGTTAGACTCGGTTCGGGTTTCGATTCGGTTTTGTTTTTTGGAGTTCAGTTCAAGTATTTTGTCCACACATAACCATGAAATAAAATTGCAGTAAAACTAAAAGCAATAAAATAAAATTGCAGTAAAACTAAAAGCAATAAAATAAATTTACCTGGGGCAATGTAGCCATAGGATCCAGCAATGGCGGACATGGATTTTGAATGTGGCATATCAATGACCTTTGCCAGTCCAAAATCACCAACATGAGCTTCAAACATGTCATCAAGCAGGATATTATTCGATTTTATGTCACGGTGAAAGATTCTCGGCTTGCAATCATGATGTAAATAAGCAAGACCCTGAGCTGCACCAAGAGCGATATTAAACCTTCTAGACCAGTCCAAATCTCCCGAAGGATCATGCAGTATTTCTCCAAGGCTTCCTCTAGGCATGTACTCGTATAAAAGTAGATTTGATCCTTGGTGGTTGCAGAATCCATGCAGCTTGACAATGTTACGGTGCCTGATGTTCCCAAGAGTTAGAATCTCTGCTCTAAAGCTGTTATCAACATTGTTGTTGTTGCCTTCGTGGTTCGACGCTAGCTTCTTGACAGCAAGAGTGTAACCCGCGGGAAGAACGGCTTTGTAGACAGTGCCACAAGCTCCTCTTCCTACTATAAAGCTCTCATCGAAATTATCAGTGGCTGCAACTAAATCTTGAAAAGTGAATCCTTCCTTTGGTGGGAAGTAAATGTCCAGAGAGGTTTCAGAAGATTGGCCTTCTTGAATAGAAGAAGAGGTGGTGATAGTCCTCATGGGTCGTCTGATGAGGTAGACAATGAGAACTATAAGTATTAGAGAGACACCACCTATTACAGCTGCAGTGATGGCAATGATTTTGCTGGTACGGATACCTCTCCGCTTTGCCCTTGTCCGAGAGGGTGAAGAAGGCTGTGTTTGGATACACTCGTCGTCGAGGGGCGGGCCACAAAGGCCTGTATTACCAATGAAGCTGGAAACAGACAGGTTACGGAGATGCGGGATAGGGCCAGTCAAGTTGTTGTACGAGAAATCGTAACCAAACAAGCTGGAGAGGTTAGCAAAAGAGCTTGGTATTTCACCAGACAGGTCATTGTTGTTGAGGAGGAGTAACTCAAGCATAGAAAGATCACTGAGCTTAGAAGGTATCTCTCCGGTAAGCTTGTTGAAACTTAGGTTCAATGCTATCTGCAAACCGGTCAGGCTTCCCAACTCTCCTGGAATGCTACCATTGAACAAGTTACCTCCCATTTGCAGCTCGGTTAAACGAGATAAGTTCCCTAGAGCCAGAGGTATAGTACCTGAAAGTTTGTTATTTGATAGCTTCAGAAGCTCAAGCTGATAAAGAGAACCTGCATCACTTGGTAAAGTTCCAGAGAAGTTGTTGCAGCACATGTCAAGTCTTTGAAGCATCTTGCATTTAAAGATTTCAGAAGGGATATCTCCGGTAAGCTTGTTGGATGAGAGATTCAAGGTCCCAAGTTCTGAAAGTGTGCCAATCTCTCTAGGAAGCTCCCCAGTAAAGGCATTGTCCTCTAGCTGCAGCCTTTGCAAGGCGCTGCAGTTTCCGACTTCTCGGGGGATTAAGCCACGGAATCTGTTTTGTCCCAACTCAATGGCTGTGAGGTTAACCAGTTTACACAAGTTGGAAGGGAACCTGCCCATGAGGTTGTTACCGGCGAGACGGAGTTGAACAAGAGTTTTGCATGTGGTGATGCCAGTAGGAATGTTGCCAGAGAGTTTGTTTGCACCTAAGTTCAAGATGATCATATTGGAATGAAGGCATAGGTAGCTTGGGATTCTTCCAATGAGATGATTATTAGAGAGATCAAGAACCCAGAGATTGCTATAGACGCCGAGTCTTGGAGGTATGATCCCACTAAGAGAGTTCTGAAACAGCTGCAACATGAAGAGGTTTCTTAAGTATTGAAACCCCAGAGGAATAGGACCAGTTAAAGCATTGATGGAGAGATCAAGCTTTGCTAGATTCTTCAAAGTGGTAAGCTCCACAGGGATTGTACCCACGAGTTTGTTCTCAAATAGATGAAGAAGCTCAAGTCCTTGTATGTTCCCAAACTCCACAGGGATTGTACCTACGAGTTTGTTCTCTGAGAAATCTATCTCAAGTGCACTTGTGAGATTCCCAATCTCTCTTGGGATCGTTCCGTTCAACATGTTTCTGTAAAGGTATAAGTACTCCAAAGACACAAGTCTCCCAAGTCCTTTTGGAATCGGACCGACAAGCTGGTTCTTGTAGAGAGCAAGAGTTTCTAAGCTTGTGCAGTTAGTAATCTCATTTGGTATTACCCCTGACAACTGATTCTCCCAAAGAACCACCTGTGTGAGTTTCTTGAGCCTACCAATCTCTTTTGGTATCTCACCACTCAACTGGTTCTGTGCAAGACCAAGCATGACCAAGCTCTCACACTCACCAATCTCAGAAGGCAAGCTTCCAGAGATCATGTTCTGACCAGCTCTAAAGCTTGTTAGTTTCTTCAGCTTACCGATGGACCGAGGCAGTGAGCCACTGAGGCTGTTGCTGTAAGTCACAAGCTGAGAGAGAGACAAGAGGTTCCCAATCTCCATAGGAAGAGACCCTGTGAACTTGTTGTTGTATATGATCAGCTTCTCCAATGCCACAAGCTTTCCTATCTCCACTGGCACATCACCTTCAAACTTGTTATTGTTCAACCTAAGTATCTCCAAGCTTGAACAATTCCCAATTTCTTTTGGAATATCCCCTGATAACTTATTGTATGATAGATCCAGATCCTTCAGATTCACCAATCCACCTATGCTTGGTGATAGACTACCAGAGAGAGACATTGAGGAAAGATTCAGTGAATAAACCTCTTTATTGTAATAACTGCTGCACCTCACACCGGTCCACCCACAAGGCACAGAATCATTTGAATTCCAATTTTTCAGATACTGCAAATCATCCACAAACTTGCTCTTGATCTCAAGAAGATATTGACCTTCTAAATTCAACCCTCTTGTCTCAGAGATCAAAAGGGAAAGAAGAAGAAGGAGAATACACATAGCAAATACAGTAAGCTTCCTCATCTATCTCCTTGACTATTCATTCATCCTTTACAAGACATCAAAACAAGATGTTATATAAGACCATCCAAGAAAAACAAACTCAATTCATATGAGCATAACTAGAATCTTGGAAAGAAGAACACAGACTTTAAACCATGGATCTAAATCAAAGACACATACCTCTAAAGATCCTAGGCCCAAAAAAGCGACCTGTCAAACTGGTTTCTTGAAGGGAAAAAAGAGAGAGGAAAAAATTAGAGGTGGATACCCTTTTTCCTTTCCAGGAAAACAATATTTAAACAAAATGGTCAAGCTATGATTAGTTTTTTGATCATTAAAAGCTTTGAAGTTTGAAAATTCGTTTTCTTTCCCGCATTAAAATAATCTCTAATGGTACTGGCATGCGTCTTTTAATATTAGTTTCAGAAGCTTTCAAGTGTAATGGCAACTTTGCTTTTGTTTATCACAAGTAAAAATAAGAAACTGAATATTCGTTTTGTCTATTGAGTTACCAGAAAAAATTAAAGCTAAAAAGTTGAAATGCTTTAAAATCATCATTTGTGTAAAAACGAAGATTTGAAACTTTAATTTAAAACATAATAACAATTAGAGATGGCCGACATGATACGAGAACTTGGCCTTCCTCCTTCTTTCACGATCATTTTCATTCATTATACTATTGTAAATTACAATTTAGGCAATCTTCTTGCACTTTTTATAAATGAGATAAAATTAAGAAACTTAAAATTTATAGTCAAACACAAAAATAAACTATTTTCACTTCACCATATATTAACTTTTTGTAATATATTAAATTATGTATGAAAATGTTATTTTATCAAAAATATTCAAAAATTATATAAATGTCTCAAACAATCTTGCCACCTTCACTATTTACGAAAATGCATCGCCATCAGTTTTACCACCTATGAAACCCTAATATAATGTTTATTTCCGATCTCTTAGAGTTAGGATGAAGTTCTTAATTTAATTTACTTTTTCTTTAAATAGTTTTTTTGGACTAAGGGATGACTCTTATATTTTTTATTTAAATGATAGTTCTTAAGTTTTCTTAATTAAAAGTTAAGAAATATCTCTTAAAAAAGTTAAAAACTCTTATTAAAAAACATGCAATAAACATTTCCTAATACCTTAGACTGGAATTCTACTTCCTCTTCTCTCATAAGAACACCCCCATCAAAGGATGATGAGGGAGCTTCACACTTTTACCAAGAAAAAAAATATAAAATAATCTAAAAGTTGTGAACCCAGGTCATAGGAGTTCACTGCCATGAACTTGGTTCACTACTGATTCGTGGGCCACACGTCACGTGGCAGCCCACGATTGAACAACTTAAAAAAATAAAAAAAAATAATAAAAAATTCAGCTTGTGAACCTCAAATGGAGGTACATTAATGCTGATGCTCTAAGTTTTTTGATTAAATTAGAGTATCCAAATTCATGCACAGACCTAGACTAACTCCCAAAAGAAAATGTAGTCCACGGATAAATTTTTTCTTTGAGTATTCAAATGGATCCTAAAACATTAGTTTATATCTATATTAAATGATCAGAATAATTGTGATTTAATTTCTTGCATCAAATGGGTTGAATCTGAAACGTGTTAGCATTCCAACTCTACCTTTTTATCACCTGACTAATTTCAATCAGCTCACAGATAGATTTTTTTCTCTTAATTTTTATACACAATCAATTTTTCGTTATTAAAATCAGAATTTCGTTGAACTTCCTCAAGTTTGATGATTGTGGGAAAGTTGATAATCACACTTTCACACTGACATAAAATATTATTCGTTTACAACAACAAACATCGTAGAAAACTCTCGAGATATTAAATAAAATGTTCTAAAAAATACATACAAAATAGAATAATAATAAAAAAGAAAGTAAAACAAAACTGAAATATTCTTTGAGTAGAGAAAAATTTTAATTATAGTATTTTTTTTGTAAAATATCATTAAGCTATGGATATGAAAATTTTCATTTTTTAATGTGAAAAACAAGAATACACTAGCGGAGTAATATATATGAATTTAGTTCAGACCATGGACTCGAAAAGCCCGAAAGAATAACGAAACACACTTCGAAGCCCACTAACGTAGTTTCAGATTCTTGTCAAAACCAGCTGCTTAGCAGCAGCATCTGTCTAAACCCTAGTTATCAAACAGGGAAGAAGCTTTACCTTTCGTTTTGTCTGACCTAGAAAATGGCTACTCCGTTGGAGTCTCTTATCTCCATTGGTAGCTCTGTCTCTACAAGCTCCACTTTAAACCGGGTCAGGATCTTCCGCCATGACATCCCTCAGATTCTCCAGAATTTCGGTGAGCATCTTCTCTGTTTCACATCTTATCATTGGTTCTGTCTTTTGAACATTGAGTAATAGTTATCTGAGGTATCCTCAATTAATTTTAATCACATTAAACTAGTTAGATGGACCAATTCGTCAGATTGTACATTGTGATTTATACATTAAGCCGGAGCTGGATCTAAGATTTTGAGGGTTATAAACATTTTTATCAAAAAATAATAATTTAGAAGCCTATGCTTATATAAAAATTTTAGACGCCAAGTCCAATGTTTCACACGACTGTGTCCAGATTCGGCCCTGCTTTGAGTAAAGATCTTGGTCCTGATCTAGTTGATGTGCCACAACCTAGTTATCCGGATACTTATTTAATTAACTTACACTTAAAATGTCCATCTTCCTCTGATTTTTCTTCTCCTATGGGAATTTGAGATGATCTGAATCATTATTTATCTGCAGATATGTCGTCTGAGATTGCACTTACTTTGGTTGACATAATATTTCAAACACTGGCTATATATGATGACCGTAGCTCAAGGAAAGCTGTAGACGATTTGGTTGTAAAGGGCTTAGAAAACGTTACCTTTATGAAAGCTTTTGCCGCCATGCTTGTACAAGTTATGGAGAAGGAGTTGAAATTTAGTTTCAATACCGTCTGTTACCGACTACTAGCATGGTCATGTCTTCTTCTGGGGAAAAGTCAGTTTGCTACCGTTTCTAGGAATGGTTTTGTTAGGGTAGCGTCAGCACAGGCTTCATTACTTCAAGTCGTTATGGAGTGCTCTTTCCGTATGCGTAGGGCTTCTAAGAGATTTATGTTCCATTTGTTCTCTCAGGTCTGTCAGGTTTTGCCAAATTCGATGAAATAATCAGTTGCGTGAACTGTGTATATATACTAAGAATTGTTCGGTTGTTGTTTTGTAGTCACAAGCTGTCTACAATGCATATATTGACGAATTTAAAAATTCGCGGATTCCATTTAAGGATACCCCCGAGTTGTTAGGACTGCTGGTCGAGTTCACTTGTCAGTCTCCTGCTCTGTTTGAACAGTCGAAGGTAAAATTATTACAAATTTAATTATCTATTTCGCTTTGTTGATTATCTAATGATTTTTCCTTCTCAAGTCTATTATAAATTTAATCATAACTGTTTGTATTTGGTCTGCAGGCCATATTTGTTGATATCTATGTTAAAGACGTCCTGAATTCTAGCAAAAAGCTGAAACAAAATATCAGTAAATCATTTCAACCTCTTCTTGTGCGCTTGTCACATGAGGAATTTCAAACTGTCATCCTCCCAGCGGCAGTTAAAATGTTGAAACGCAACCCTGAAATTGTCCTGGAATCTGTTGGACTTCTGTTAGCAAATGTAAACATTGATTTAAGTAAGTATGCCCTGGAACTGCTACCAGTTATATTACCACAAGCTCGGCATCAGGATGAAGACAGGCGTCTTGGAGCTTTATCAATGGTTAGGTGCTTAAGTGAAAAATCAAGTAATCCTGATACTATAGAAGCAATGTTCGCGTCCGTTAAAGCTGTAATTGGAGGTTGGTCTTTATGTCTTGTAGTAATATTTGTTATTCATTGAATTCCTCATACCTGTATTTCCAATTTCTTCTTAATTATAGATAGCAAATAGGCATGCGGACTGATATCTTAATTGGTATTATATGATTAAATGCGGCCTTCTGTCTTAAAGGTTCTGAAGGAAGACTTCAATCTCCATATCAAAGAATTGGGATGGTGACTGCAGTACAAGAACTGGCAAGTGCTCCTGAAGGAAAGTATATTGGTTCTTTGTCGAGGACAGTATGCAGCTTTCTCATATCCTTCTACAAGGACGAAGGTAAGTGAACAATACTTAACTGGATTTAGTTATCTTTTAACTCTCTACCTTTTATTGTCGCCGGCAAACTGATTACTGTATTATCTGTAGGAAACGAAGACGTAAAACTTTCAATTTTGTCTGCCGTAGCTTCCTGGGTGTCTCGATCTTCTGATGCAGTCCAACCAAACTTTGTTTCTTTCATCACTGCTGGTCTTAAGGAGAAAGAAGCACTAAGGCGAGGGCATCTCCGCTGTCTACGGATCATATGCAGAAACCCTGATACGATATCCCAGGTCTCCTTTAAAGCATCTTTTCTGGCTTGTATAATCTCAACCCTCTCTTTGACTAAATACGCTACCTACTATATACTACAGATATCAGACTTGCTATCCCCTTTAATTCAACTTGTAAAGACGGGTTTTACAAAGGCTGTACAACGTCTGGATGGGATATATGCTCTGCTGATCGTTTCCAAGATTGCTGCCTGTGACATAAAAGCAGGTTCAAATCAGGAACTTACGTGTTACATTGCTCTCATTCAGTAGAATCTGAAGGTTGTTACTTTCTTCTTAATCGTTTTATTTTCTTTGTGTTATCTTCAGAGGATACTATGGTGAAGGAAAAATTATGGACTTTGGTATCCCAACAGGAGCCCGGACTTGTGCAAATTAACATGGTAATATTTTCTGTACATTACTTCTCGTACTTATTCTGTGATCTGCTCTTGCCATTGCAAGGTACTCACTTTTTGCTTTGCTTCTTTCTTCGTTTTCTTTCTTATCTTTGCATGTAACAACTAAAGGCCTCAAAACTATCAAGTGATGATTGTGTTGTATGTGTCGACCTTCTTGACGTGCTACTTGTGGAACATTCCTCCAGGTAAATGAGCTACCTAATGCTGGATATTCATTGTTTGACTGTTTGTATGTCTTAACCATATCTCCTGCTTGATTTTAGGGTTTTGGAAGCATTTTCAGTGAAACCATTGTCACAGGTAACCTTTAAGCGAGTTCATGTTTGGTATCCGTTTCTTCCTGTTCTAAACTTAATGTGTCATTTCTATGCAGTTGCTTCTCTTTCTACTCTGCCATTCGAGCTGGAATGTCCGTAAATCAGCTTACAGTTCTGTTACCAAGATCTTTCAGACAACTTCACAGCTTGCCACTACCCTTTTTGACGAGTTCTCGGGTTTCCTTTCACTAACTGAGGAAAAAATCGTTTCTTCTAGAACCAGGTAAAAATGATAAGCTCTTTTTTTATGTCTTTAAATTTTTTTCTTACCCATCCAGCCACAAGGTAGACTGCTGGTAGTCATGCTATCTATTATTCTCTGATTATTGGCTTTCAATATGACAACTCATTTCACATTTTTAATGGTTGTGACCAAATTGCCAATATTGACTCATTCATTCTAGGTACTAACTTGACACCTCTGTAGTGACACAGATAATTCCGTGGATCATCAAGCTCCCCTCGTCCCTTCTGTAGAGGTGTTAGTGAAGGCTTTGATTGTTATTTCATCGGCTGCAGTTGCTGTTCCTCCCAGCTCATGGATTGATCGTGCCATATTTTGCTCACATCATCCAAGCATAGTTGGTACTGGAAAAAGAGATGCTGTTTGGAAGGTAATTTTGACATTACTAATTTTGCATGGTTAATACTTAATCATGTTTCTTCTATTTGCACTATTTAATAGTGATTTCACCTTTGGATATACACAGAGATTGCAAAAGTGTCTCAAGACTTGTGGTCTTGATGTTGCTACTGTTTTGTCTACCAATGGACAAAGTGTTTGCAAGGTGATCTCACGACTGTCAGTGACTTCTACGTCACCAAGATATGTGGTTTTGGTTTGTTGCTTATCACTATTAATCAACTATTGATTTAATGAATTTTCAGCGTCTGCTTGGACCAATGGGTTTAGTGAGTCCGAGAACTCCTGAGCAGCAAGCGGCAGTATATTCCTTGTCCACAATGATGTCTCTGGCCCCAGAGGACACATTTACAGTGTTTAAGATGGTATCACATTTAATCAAATTTGTTTTCTAATGAACGAAGTTGTACAGTTTAATTTGTTTGCTGATATTTTTTTAATCTATTTATCTCTCTAGCATATGCAAGAACTTCCAGATCGGCTCGCTCATGATATGCTTTCGATGACTGACATTAAGGTAAGTCTTCTCACTTTTGCTGTTTGTATTTATAGTACATTATGGAGTTGGCACTTCTTTCCTCTCTTTGTAGACACTTCATAAAGTCCAACTGTAACATTTCATACAGAGTTCAATGGGTACTACACTTTCCAGCTGCAAATTAGTTATTACTTCTATTTTATGCTTTTATTCAGATCTTCGAGACCCCTGAGGGAATGCTTTCAAGTGAGCAAGGTATTTATGTTGCTGAAAAGATGGGTGCCAAGCATACAAAGTCGGAGACGGTACTTACATACGTTTACTATGTTTTCTGTTTTATACTTGACACATCCTTCTACTTTTAGCGTATTGGATCTAGTAATATCTCCTTCTTGTTTCTTGTTGTAGACTTCTAATAATTCTCTAAAGAAAGGATTGGCTAATAGGGATGCTGCAAATTCGGGTAGAAGGGACAGTACGAAGTTGACAAAGAAAGCTGGTACACATATTGTTTAAACATTCTATTTAGTATTACCCCAGCATATATATTATTCAGCGAAATAATATTTGCAGACAAAGGAAAAACACCAAAGGAAGAGGCACGTGAACTGATGCTCAAAGAGGAGGCCTCAACACGGGAAAAGGTTCACATGATACAAAAAATCTTTCGCTGGTTCTTCATGCTCTTGGGGAGATGGGGCTTGCTAATCCTGTGTTTTGTCACAGTCAGTTACCTTCTTTGGTAAGTAAAAGCTTTGGTACTTAGTTCCATAAGAGTTGTACATATCCTAGTTCCACCGAGTGAAGAAACAAATTTTGGAAACAATTAAATCTCCTTCCTCTGCTACTGCTACTTCCATAATTTTATGATTAAGCTATTACACTTTTCTTTCCCAGGCCAGGTTTTTGGATCCTTTGCTGCGTTCCCCTATTGTAGGTGATGCGGCCTTTGAGAACATGGTGAAGCTGGCAAGGTGTATAGTACAGCCACTGTGTAATTGGGCTCTAGAAATTGCAACTGCTCTGCGTTTGATTGCCATTGATGAAGTTGATACTTCATCTGATTTTCGACCATCGGTTGACAAGGCTGGAAAAACATACGAGGGTCTTTTTGAGAGGATTGTAAACGGGTTGTCCGTATCTTGTAAATCATGCCCACTTCCTGTAGATTCTTTCACGTTCATCTTCCCGGTTTGTCTCTTATCATTTCTTTTGTCATTATATATTAACTTGTATTTCTTGTCACTGAATGAGCTGTGCCTTTTGTCTTGTCAGATACTGGAGCGAATTTTACTGTCGCCAAAGCGGACACAACTTCATGATGATGTGCTTCGTATTCTGTACATGCATCTGGATCCAATGCTGCCACTTCCAAGACTACGGATGATATCAGTTTGGTGACTTGAGCCCTACCTGTTATTAGACTATTATAGATTTTATTGTATATTTAATTTTTTTCATATTTCATGTTTTTTTTTTGTGATAAGTGATGTCTTGAATGTAGTCAGCTTTACTTTTTTTAATATATCTAATATCTGAAGAATATTTTCAGGTTCTTTATCATGTGCTAGGTGTTGTTCCTGCGTATCAAGCATCAATTGGGCCTGCTCTGAATGAATTATGTCTTGGATTGCAAGCAGATGATGTCGCAAATGTATTTATTTTCCTGTGTTATACAGTGTTATATTTCTGGTTCTCTAGGGTTATTTATCATTTCATGTTTACAGGGCTCTCTATGGAGTATATTCAAAAGATGTTCATGTCAGAATGGCCTGCTTAAACGCAGTAAAGTGCATTCCAGCTGTTTCCAAATACTCCCTTCCCCAAAATGTTCGATATAGCCACAAACATGTGGATAGCTGTACATGATCCTGAAAAGGTTAGCCAGTCATAATTTGATGTAATATGTGTTATGTTTGCTGTTGGTTATTACTTGTTCTTTTTGTATTGTTGCACCGTCTGATACTTGTTGATCTTAATGCTTATACGTACAATATGATTTTGCTATTGCACCGTCTGATACTCTGTGATCTTAATGCTT
The DNA here is from genome assembly GCA_905132765.1 of Moricandia arvensis. Lineage (NCBI taxonomy): Eukaryota > Viridiplantae > Streptophyta > Magnoliopsida > Brassicales > Brassicaceae > Moricandia > Moricandia arvensis. Next base: position 77,165 of record CAJHQP010001745.1, read on the forward strand.
GCAGACAGTGGCTGAAACAGCAGATGATATATGGGCCCGTTATGGTTTGATTTGGGGACTGATTATTCAGGCATCTTTAAAGCACTTTCTCATATAAATCTAAATGTCGATTAGCTGCAGCAGAAGCATTGGCTGCTGCACTGCATGAAAATCCGACGTCAATCCAGGTCACAACTTTTCTTGAATCATTACTTCTGTGGCAATAAGAGTGGTTTTAAAAATTAATTAGTTTTGCAGCTATCACTTTCTACTTTATTTTCCTGTACATTCGTGATTCTACTACGTCTGGTGAGGATGTCATCATGCTGGTTGGATAGGCAGGCAGGGAATTGCTTTGGCACTGCAATCTGCTGCCGATGTGTTGACAACAAAGGACCTTCCTGCTGTGATGACCTTTTTGATATCCCGGGCTCTGGTATTCTTCTCACCTGTCAGTCTGACAGTGTCAGATAATGCTTCTGAATAAATAACTCTTCCATTCTTAGCATCTACAAAGAAATCGGGGTTTGCAGTGATCACCTAGAGACGACCGCTTGTTGTTTTTGAAACTGTAGCTAGCTTTTGACTTCTATTCAAAACTTATATGACTTGTATTTTTTTCCAAATGCAGGCTGATCCCAACGCTGATGTTCGTGGAAGGATGATCAATGCTGGTATTATGATTATTGATAAGCATGGCAAAGAAAACGTTCCATTGCTGTTCCCCATCTTTGAGAATTATTTAAATAAGGAGGTCTGTTCTACAAGCAACTGAAAGCTGGATACATCGTTTGTTTCATGATGATTACAAATAGCTTCTTTGAGCTTCATCTTATCTTTTTCCATGTAGGCATCAGATGAAGAGGAATATGACCTGGTTCGTGAGGGTGTTGTTATATTCACTGGAGCATTAGCAAAGCACTTAGCTAAAGTGAGAACTTTACCATTTGTGTAAATCTTGTCACAGCGCACATGATTTTCTTCTCTATCTTATATGCTCACTAATGTGACAGGATGATCCTAAAGTCCATACTGTCGTGGAAAAGCTGTTGGAGGTGTTAAATACACCTTCAGAATCTGTTCAGCGTGCAGTCTCAACATGCCTTTCTCCACTTGTGGCCATCAAAGAAAGTATGTTTTTGCGAATCACGTTGTTTCCTATTAGTTGGCTTCAAAGAAGTTTATGGCCTGGTCATCGTGTATCTGCCATTTTTTTTGTTAGGAGGATGCCCCTGCCCTTTTTTCGAGTCTCCTGGATAAGCTAATGAGAGTGATAAATATGGTGAGCGAAGAGGAGCGGCTTTTGGTCTTGCCGGGAGTGGTTATGGGCTTTGGAATTTCTAGCTTGAAAGCAATATGGGCTTGTAGTCACTTTGCAAAGAAGCTCTTATCGACAGGTGCTTCTGTCTTCATCCTCTTTGCATCCTTTTTTATTTCATTATGTATAGATGATATTTGAAATTTATTGTTTATGTGCGTCTTTTGTTGTTCATTTGCTTAGGATCTTTTAGCTGTGAGTCAAAAGTCCCTTTTAATGAATTAGCTCCGCTGGTTATTATCATTAGTAATACATCATTGAGAAATTAGCATGAAAAGGCTCCCTTGTAGGTTAATATTCCATTGTAGTGTGTTATTTAAGTGCTGCTTTTTATTTTTGTTTGTAGCTATATTTTTGTTTCAAATTTAGTATCATATATTTGTATAGTATGTAGTAACTACTTCTTTTTCTGTTATCTTAAGTAATACATCACAGAGATAACCAGATTATATTTACATGAAAATGCTCCTTTGTAGGTCAATACTCCACTGTAGTGGGTAATATGCAAACCTTTCTTCACATCCGCTAAGTCGTTTGTGTTTTGGCTGCAGAACTCTTGCAAAACGGCGTGAAGGAGCACTACTTGCATTTGAATGTCTCTGCGAGAAGCTTGGAAAATTATTTGAACCGTAAGTGAAGTCTCTTATGATCGACATGTTAAAAGCTAATGTTGCAACATGCTAATAATCTCTTATTTCATTCTTTGATTTAGGTATGTGATCAAGATGTTACCTTACTTCTGGTGTCGTTCTCTGACCAAGTTGGGGCGGTTCGTGAAGCAGCAGAATGTGCTGCTCGAGCTATGATGTCTCATCTATCCGCATATGGTGTGAAAACTTGTCCTTCCTTCTCTACTCAAGGTGATTGCTCATGATCCTCGTTTTTATTGTAATTAAGTATGTGATAGTGCTATCTTTTTCATTTTCTATGCTTTGTGGTGGAACTAAATAGATGGAAATTTACTGATGCCTGTATGACTGCATTTGATTATCACTCCCATCTTCTTCTGGTTCGATTCTGTTTGAGTGATGCACTTAGTAATAAGGTTTAGGTACTGAAGTTGCTATTACTCGTTGCATTTATTCTTTGATCTTACATGACGTGTACGTTTCTGTGTATTTCGTTCTTTCTTACAGGGTCTTGAAGATAAAGCATGGAGAACAAAGCCAAAGCAGTGTACAGCTCCTCGGAGCTATGGCATTTTGTAATCCTCAGCAACTGTCTCAATGCCTTCCTAGGGTTGTGCCAAAACTTACAGAGGTGTGGAATGCATGTAGACTTCAGTTGCTTTCTAATTGATACCCTTACTTTTGGCTTCCTCTGACTAAAGTTGGGGCGGTTCGTAGATTTCATCCTGGGAGAGAATATCTTTCCGTAGGTTATTTGATATTACTGATTCGATGACATTAAACCATACAGGTTTTGACGGATACACATCCAAAAGTTCAGTCAGCTGGGCAGCTGGCACTTCAGCAGGTTGGACGATACATCAGAAACAACTTCCATATTTCGTGGACTTTACTGACTGCGGTCTTCTCATCAATGATTTTTAGGTTGGAAGTGTCATAAGAAGAACCCAGAAGGATATCCTCTCTTGTCCCTACTCTTCTATTGGCCTTAACAGATCCGAATGATTACACACGACATGCTCTCGACATCCTTCTTCAAGTAAGGATTCAGTATTTAATTGTGACTGTATTTCCTCTTCTTTTGCTTTTTTTATTCCTTCTCACTTTTCTTCTCTTATTCCAGACACATTTCGTAAATTCTGTTTGATGCCCTTCACTTGCATTATTGGTACCAATAGTGCATAGAGGAACTAAGAGAAAGGAGTTCTGAAAACAAAAAAGAAAGCTTCTCCAAATTGTAGGCAATATGTGTTTCTTTGGTGACAGAGCCAAAGGATATGATTCCTTACATAGGATTGCTGCTTCCCGAGGTTAAAAAGGTAATTTCCGTTCTTACCAAAATAATAAGTTGTCTCTACATAAGTTCTATATTCGTTTGAACACTGGAGTTGTCAGGTTCTTGTGGATCCAATTCCAGAGGTACGTTCTGTGGCAGCAAGGGCTGTGGGATCACTTATCAGAGGAATGGGAGAGGAGAATTTCCCAGATCTTCTTCCATGGCTATTCGAGACTCTAAAATCTGATACAAGCAATGTTGAAAGATATGGAGCTGCTCAGGGTTTAAGTGAGGTATGTAGAGTAAGATGTGTTTTGGTTGCTTACCTTTCTTTTAGTCAAAAACACCTTGTTTGATGTCGTGTAATTTCACTAAATTTATCTGTTAGCTTTAGCACTTTTCCAGTACATCATTACAGGAGTATTAATGTATATGTATTGAGTTAAGGAGACGTCTCTGTATATATATATATTTCTCTTCGGTCTATATGGTACCACCGTATAATGTTGTTATTAAAGTACATCCGAAACTGATGTTGTATGGCATATTTGGTAAGTAGATTTCGGTTATGCTTCTGCTGCATATGTTAGAATTCTTTCTTCCTTATGTTTCTCTTCAGGTTTTAGCGAGGCTCCTTGGGACAGAGTACTTTGAGGATATACTTCCTGATCTCATTCGTCATTGTTCTCATCAAAATAGGCATCAGTCCGGGATGGGTACCTTACGCTTTTCAAGGTGAACTCTGCAACAGATATTCCTCAAACTTTACTCTGTAAGATTTTTCTAAAAGCTTTCACTTGTTAATTGCAGTTCTTACCAAGGTCCTTGGGTGCTCAATTCCAGAACTACTTGCAGGCTGTGTTACCGGCCATTCTGGATGGTGAACCTATCACTTTAGCAGACTTTTAACTTCTAGACTAGGTTTTGACTTATTGAAAACTGATGGTGCCCTAATACTTTAGGTCTTGCCGATGAGAATGAATCTGTTCGTGATGCAGCCCTGGGGGCTGGCCATGTACTGGTGGAGCACCATGCAACAACGTGAGCATTTACACTGCATCTGTTTCTTTTTTATCTCTTTATTGCATGGTTAACTAGATAGATTATATTTTCTACTCATTTGATTAGTTCCTTTAATTGTGTTACACTAACTCTATTTTTCCTCGTGTCAGTTGTAAATTATAAATTGGAGTAGCCCATGAAAGATTCAATTGATGAATTCTATTTTAATTGATTGTTGATTTTTAGAGAAGCTTTTTATTATTCAACATCTCATGTCTGAACTAGCATCATTTGTTATACAGGTCTCTGCCTCTTCTTCTTCCAGCTGTAGAGGATGGTATTTTTAATGACAATTGGGCGAATCGTCAAAGTTCCGTTGAACTGCTTGGAGATCTATTGTGCTCAAGGTTATATTATCGATTTCTTTTGTGCTTGTGTTTTCTTGTTCTTAATACCACCCAAAAATCTTAGCCCAGTACTTACTTGGTAACCATTGTTGCTACCCTCATAAGCCCGTTCTAATAGATGTTGCGAATGCGTTGTTTTTAGTGTGTTCTGTACATGAGTTTAAAGAGTGAAATAAATTTACTGCTGTCTTTAGCAGTACTGAAAAATTAAGTATCACCAACAAATCTCGAAAGCTCTGTAAAATAGTTCCAAACATGCCTTAACGTTTGATATTTGGAGCTTTGATGCTAGGCTTGCTGGTACTTCGGGTAAAGCTCTGCTGGAGGGTGGAAGTGATGATGAAGGTGCAAGTACTGAAGCGCAGGTCGAGCAATTATTGATATTTTAGGAATGGACAGCGCAATGAAGTTCTTGCTGCCTTATATATGGTCCGGACTGATGTTAGTTTGTCTGTTCGTCAGGTAATGTGTGACACTTGTTCATCCACGTGGTTTTGTTTGAATGTATGTACTTCGTTTTTGAGATGAAAATAAAATGTCTGCTTTTTCCAGGCGGCACTACATGTATGGAAAACCATCGTGGCAAATACACCAAAACATTGAAGGAATAATGCCAATCTTGATGAGTACATTAATATTCGTCTTTAGCGTCACCAATCCTCTGAGAGCCGGCAGGTTTTGGATCCTACTTTGTCTTTCTTTCTCTTTCCTTGTAATTTTGAATCTATGTTTATCTAAATCAATTATATTATGTAGGTAGCAGGAAGATCACTTGGAGAGCTTGTCAGGAAGCTTGGTGAAAGGGTGCTTCCTCTTATCATTCCAATTTTAGCCAAAGGCTGAAAGATGCCGGATGTTGACAAAAGACAAGTAAGATTAATGCCGAAGCAATAATTTTTTTGGTTTTTCGCAAGAAACAGTAAGTTATGTAACCAGTATATTATGTTATTAACAGAAACTATTTCTATTAGATATCTATAGTTATGACTTGCTAACCATGAAGTGAATTTTCCGTTTTAATTTTTATCATAGTAGAGCTGACACCGTTGCTATTTCTAGTCACTGTGACATTTATTTATTTAATCTCTTAAATGGACTAGGTACTACTGGTTGATTTATGTTCACTGAATTTGAGACCTGATTCATGGTTTTATGTCCATTTGTGATGTTTAAATGTTTTAAGATTGACTAACTGATGCTAAGTATATGCAGACTTATCAGGCACATGTCATTCATCTCTTTACACGTTTGGCTTGATATTTTAATACTTGATTGACAGGGAGTATGCATTGGCCTGAATGAAGTGATGGCAAGTGCTGGGAGGAGTCAGTTGCTGAGTTTCATGGATCAGCTCATCCCCACAATTCGGACAGCTCTTTGTGATAGGTTTGTTTTATTCTTCACGCATCAGCTTCTGATTCAGTATGTTTCTTTATGCTATTGAAAGATTTAACATTTTCACATCTACAACTTTCGTCTACAGTGCTCTTGAGGTTCGTGAATCTGCTGGACTAGCATTCAGCACTCTGTACAAGGTACATGTACTGAATTCTGTTGCTTATAAGATTGTTCTTCCATTCACATTATATTTATTGTTCGACTACTTTTGAAATGTAGAGCGCTGGATTGCAAGCAATGGATGAGATTATCCCAACTCTTCTGGAAGCATTAGAGGATGATGAAATGTCTACTACTGCCCTGGATGGGCTTAAACAAATAATAAGGTTTCTTTTACTGGTTCCTCGGGCTCCTGTTCCCTTTCCCGTTCAAAGTTTTCTGGTTTACTGAATTTACTTCTGGAATATCAGTGTCAGGACAGCTGCTGTTCTTCCACATATCTTGCCCAAGCTTGTTCATCTACCTCTCTCGTATGTGTTCCTTTTTGTCTACTTTTGTATATATTCATCATCAAGCATAATGAGTTACTCTTTGGTTTGTCTAAACATTAAAAAATGCTATGTCTAGTGCCTTAAATGCACATGCTATTGGAGCCTTAGCCGAAGTTGCGGGTGCTGGTTTTTAACACTCATCTTGGGACCATACTTCCTGCTTTGCTCTCTGCAATGGGAGATGAAATAAGGTAAAGAATAAGATTGCACCCTCAATTTGTATGAATGCTACTTTTATCTTTTTATTTGAGCTCATGATTATATTTCTGTAGCAGGAAGTACAAGAATTGGCACAAGAGGCAGCAGAGAGGGTGGTTCTTGTGATCGATGAAGAAGGAGTTGAAACTCTATTATCAGAACTTCTCAAAGGAGTGTCTGATAGTCAGGTTTGTTTGTTACCTTTTTAATTAATATATATTATTTTGGTGCATGCAAAGTAAATATGTTGTTTACAAATTGTTTGTTTTCAGGCATCAATAAGAAGAAGTTCTTCCTATCTGATTGGTTACTTCTTCAAGAGTAGCAAGCTTTACTTGGTTGATGAAGCTCCAAACATGATATCTACCTTGATTGTTATGCTCAGTGATTCTGATTCAACTACTGTTGCGGTAGGCTATTTTACCAGAAAACCGGAAAGAGTTGAACTGAGCATGTCTTTGTCTAACTTGCTCTCCTTTAAACAGGTTTCCTGGGAAGCTTTGGCTAGGGTTATTGGTTCAGTTCCAAAAGAAGTACTACCTTCATATATAAAACTTGTACGTGATGCTGTATCTACAGCTAGAGACAAGAGCGCAGAAAGCGGAAGGTGAAATTTGAGCTATATTTCAAAGAATGTCACTATAAGAGAGATTAATAAGCGATCATATTACAGATGAGTGATATTTTCTGTGTTTACTTGAATTGCAGGGAGGATATGTTGTTATTTCGGGTTTATGCCTCCCTAAATCCTTAAGCCATTACTTCCAGTATTTTTACAGGTATTCTTTATATCTTTCTTTTCTAGTGCTAGGCCAACGTAAATCAGATCTTTAATTGTGCTTTTGAGCATTTTTAAATCTTTGTTAAGCAGTGATTTTTTTAGTGACTTGAGCTAAACTCCATTTTTAGCAAAAATCTTACCGAAGTCTGAGATAATCGTTTTGCTATGATTTCCAGGGTCTAATTAGTGGATCAGCTGAGTTAAGAGAGCAAGCTGCGCTTGGTCTTGGTGAACTTATTGAAGTTACTAGCGAGGAAGCATTGAAGGAGTTCGTCATACCGATAACAGGGTATGCAGTGTGTGAATCTTAATTCTTTGTTTCGATACTTCTTTTCTACAAATAAAAAAGCACTATTCTTACTTGCTTTGGTATTAAACCTTTATTTGGATAAATTATGTTCAAAAGTTGCATATGTACTATCCGAGTCCTATGATTTAAAGTCTTGACTCCATAAAATGTTATACGTATACTGTCTGTTGAGCTGAGATTATACCTCTTTTTGTTATTTCAGGCCTCTTATTCGGATCATAGGAGATCGGTTTCCATGGCAGGTCAAAAGCGCTATCTTGGCTACATTAATCATTCTAATACAAAGGGGTGGGATGGCGCTTAAGCCGTTCCTCCCTCAACTTCAAACAACATTTGTCAAGTGTCTACAAGACTCTACAAGGTTAGTCCTTGATTCTCAACTTGAGTCAAAGTTAAGTTTAAATATGTAGTAAAAGGAAACAGCTATCTCTTTAAGCAGTTCGGGTTTAAGTGGTAGACCAAAGTATAAGAATGGACAGATACATAACTAAATAAAAAATTTAGGCAGGTGGTGCGTGAATATTGATGTGGTGAGTTTCTTAATTCGTTAAATTCTACTGTTTCCAATTTGAAGAAGGTTACACCTACCTTGCATGACTAGATCTGTGCGTAACTCTTCATCTAAATTTTTTTGTCGCGGTCTCTTATATTTCTACTTTTCTCAAATCAAAGTACTCGACACTGCATATACGAATGTGGAATATGCTCTTAGAAAATGGAGTTGTACTGTTCATTTCTCATGATCGTATTTCTCGTGATTTTGATTTAACACTTTCACATTGCAGGACCATCCGTTCTAGTGCTGCGCTTGCCCTGGGGAAGCTTAGTGCATTAAGCACGAGGATTGACCCATTAGTTGGTGACTTGACGACTAGTTTCCAGGTAACCTTTGCATCTATTTAGCAACTAATGCATAATTTCAGTAATTTGTCGATCTAGTTGTTAGTTTCTAAAATCTGTTATATGTATCAGGCTGCAGATTCTGGGGTGCGTGAGGCCATTCTATCTGCTATGAGAGGTGTAATAAAACATGCTGGGAAGAGCATTGGGCCTGCCGTTAGAATACGCATTTTTGAACTCATTAAGGATCTAATGCACAATGATGATGACCAAGTTCGAATTTCTGCCACTAGCATGATGGGTATCTTATCACAGGTAGGGCTTTAGTTATGTGCCTCGAACCACAAGTTAGCACTGTTTCTGAAAATTGTACTATTGGTTTGATGAATACTAAGCGTCTTACTGTTTGTATTTTTGCAGTACCTGGAAGCTGCACAACTCAGTGATCTGCTCCAGGAAGTCAGAGATTTATCTGCTTCACCAAAATGGAGCTCTAGGCATGGCTCAGTTCTGTGTATTGCATCCTTGCTGAAGCACAATCCTTCAACCATTATGACATCTTCACTCTTTTCCTCAATGTTAAATTCACTTAAGAGCTCTTTGAAGGACGAGAAGGTACACCCTTTGTGAGAAATAAGGTTTCCCTCGTTATCTGTATAGACTTTTATCTGACATTTCTTTTAAATATAGTTTCCATTACGTGAAACCTCGACAAAGGCCTTTGGGAAGGCTTTTGCTACAACAACTTGCAACGGAGCCTTCCACCACAGGAAGAGTTGTTATCGATATCCTTCATCGATAGTCTCAGCTTTGCATGATGATTCGAGTGAGGTCCGAAGAAGAGCTCTCTCATCACTCAAAGCTTTTGCGAAAGTAAGTATAAGATTCTAGTAGTCGTGTTTTTGAGTTGATTCCTTTGTTAGTGATACGTTAGGCTGTAACGCAAAGATGTTTTTCTTTATACAGAATTACCCGGCAGCAAGCCTTGCCAATGTAAGTGTTATAGGGCCTCCACTTGCTGAATGTTTGAAAGATGGAAGCACACCAGTGAGACTTGCTGCAGAAAGATGTGCTGTGCACGTGTTCCAATTAACAAAGGGTATTGAATCTGCATAACATATCTCTGGACACTTCTCAGTTTTGAGTTCCAACCATTTATGCACAATGAAAACTGCAGCAGCAGCAACAATGTTTACTAATATTCTTTTTGTTGGCCTCTCCAGGCGCAGAAAATGTTCAAGCAGCTCAAAAATATATTACAGGATTGGATGCACGACGGTTATCCAAGTTGCCTGAACAAAGGTACTTTTTATCTTCACTTTTTACATTTTAGTCATGCATCTGTTAATTAGTGACGTTTCTTGTTGTTGATAAAGTTCATTTATGTGCGATATATATTACATTTGCAGCGATGACAGCGACGATAGTGAAGATGAAAATGGGCGTGGGTAGGAGAAGGAAACTTGTGTGTTCTCCCCACTTGGTAGAAGAGGCTCATTGGCTTTCTTTCATTATACACAGTTCTGCATAAGCATTATCCCCTGAGTTGCGGATGATACTTTGATCTCTTTTCCTTGGCATGTGACTATAGTAGCAGGTACACAATTGATATAAGATCATACCTGGTTTTGGTGCTTTTTGTTTGAAATTATGTACTGCTTTTGTAATCTTTGTCTCTTCATGATTTTGCTTTACATTAATTTCTACTAGTAAAATTCACACTCGATTCCTCTATTATTTCATTCATCACTAAACTTCCAAGTTTTTTAGAAAATCTCATTGATGAGTGACATCGCTAAAAACGATAATTTTGTGTTACCCATTATCTAACCCGAAATGAACCTAAACCTGACCTTCTAATTCTTGCTAAACCGAATATGCATTTTCTTTTTTGAAACTTTGTTAAACCAGACAAGGAAAAATACTGTAAAAACTCTAATGTTAGAACTCTGATAACTTATTAATCTATAAATTAATTAATTTAATGATATTTATTTTAAGATTTATATTTTGAATTTTAAAAGAATATTTTAAGATACTAGATTTTTAATTCGCGCTACGCGCGAGTTTATGTTGATATTAGTTTATTTAATCTTAACTTAAAAAATATTTAAAAAATAATTTATATACATTTTATCAACATTTTCAAATATAACCTATTAATTTTCTCATTTAATTTTATACCTATTTAAATAATTAATATTTAGATATTTTTGTTTGAATATGTAAATGTATCATTCCATTTATAAAAGAAATTACATACTTTGTTAATCATAATTTTAAAAAATTTCTATTGATTGTTCGATTCGTATTAACTATTATTACACTGTTATGAGTAGTTCTATTATAATTATATCTCTCTTACTATTTGAAAGACGTAAAATATTACTCTATATATACATTATCAAGTATTTCTTTGTATTTACAAAATTTCAATATAAGAGTATGATTAGTATATACTTATTGTGTGTATATATGTATTTGAAATATTCTTATTTAAATATTTTCAATGAATAACTAATAGTATAATACTTATATTTAGTTTTTAATCATAATACTTTAAATAATATTAATTATTATTGTTAGATATAAGAAAAGAGAAAATAAATGTAAAGAATTTTAACTAAATAAGAATATATATAAAATTTATTATATTAGACATCTCTTCTACTATTAATGTCGGGACTATGTGTTTTATTAGTTCACATATACTATTTCCTAATTGTTAGAAGTTTTTCAAAATTTCTTTGTTTTTAGTTTATAAATTAATATTTTAAATAATATAATCTCCAATTTATTGATGTATAATAGATATTTTCCATATATTTCTTGTTTGTTATGGCAATGACCATAATCTAATGTCAATATTAATTGTAATTATTATTAAAAGATATATAAAATTTATCTGTTGAACCTCTTGGATTTTTTATGTTTTCATATATTTTATTAATCTTGTTCTTCAAATATTTTCTTTGATAAAACTCATGTAAGATTATTTTATATAATGATTGTTTTAATAAAATTTCATAAGCGTGAATCCTATCACATTTAAATGTGTATTTATTTAAAATAAAATATGATGAGAACTAAAATAAATTATGAAGAATATTTTTAACATTAGGTAGTTTCAACTTTCCAAATATATCTGTGTTTGAATTCTATTTTATTGGTTTAATTATGTAAAATTAAAATTAGTTAATTTATATTAAATTATATGAATTTCTTAGTCTGCTTTATATTGGATTTCTGTTTTATTTAAAAGTAAAAATTTTAAAAATCTTGAATTTTTTTAAAGTTGCAAATTCAAATAGTGATTTTTCATATTTGATTGGTGGTTTAAAATTTTATGTGGACATATTCTTAATGATTTAGAACGCATCGTGAATATTATTTCTTTATACCGTTTTCACATATAGCGCACATAGATGCTTGTGTTAATAATTCATTTTCTGTAGTTTTGTATGACTTTAACAATGTAACTTCTATAGAATTTAATAAAATTATAGCGGTCTAAAAATAAAATTAAGGTAATATTCTATTTTAAACTATGTTTGGATGTTAATAAGAATTTTAAACATTTGTTAGTACTACTCTTGCCATTTTGAGTTTTTCATTTTCTATGTTAATAATAAGTTCTTAGTATTTTAAAACAGTTTTATTTTAAGGTGGCAGTTTAGATATTATGATTGAATAATATGATTCTTGTCTTTTTAAAGAAAAATGATTACATTTTAAAAAGTTAATGTAAATTGATTTTTGTATGTCCGTGAGATAGTTATGAAAACAAAACATAAAATATTTATTTGATTGTGATTAATGCAACTTGCAAGGTTAAAAATTATAAAAACATGAGATAATAAATACCTTGATATGAGAACATATTCGTATCATGTAAACATTACCAAAACATGCATTTTAAGCATAGGTGAGACTATAGAAAATATGAGAACATCATGATAACGTGGATACAATTATATACACTATGATATGGAATACTAATTTTGTTTTTCTTTAGTACAATTATATACAATTACATAATAATATTTATTTTTTAGTCTAAGTTATATATGGAATACTAATTTTGTTTTCTTTCTTTTTTGGAAACATTAACATTTATTTTGAAAATGTACCTTGAATTAGTTAAACCTAAATAACTATTTGTTAATATTACAATTTTACTTTTAATTTTCTATTTTACTATAATATTTAGCATCTTAAGTAACTTTTAAAAATGTTAATAATTATTTTGTTAAATGAAAATATTAGTTTCCTCTTATTTTATTTTTTGGGAAACATTGACATTTTGAAAAATAACAAACTAAAAGAATGATTTTTCATAATATAATTGAAGATTTTAATTAAGTATAACTTAAAAAATTATGTTATATAAGGAATATTAATTTCGTTTTATTTTATTTAATTTTAGAAACATTGACATTTTAAAATGATAAATTAAAATAATGATTTATCTTAATATGATTGGAGGTTTAGACGTTTTCAATGGGCCTATAACATATTTTTATTACTATAGTTTAATATTTATTTATTTTGATCTAATTTATTTTTATTTTATTTCAGAAATACTAATTAAAAAAATACTTTGAATTAATTATACATAAATAGACATAATTATATTTTAATATTACGGTTTACTTTTAACTTTCTATTTTATTGCAATATTCTTTTTTAGTAACTTGTAAATTGTTAATATTTATTTGTTATTTATGTTATATATGGAATATTAGTTTCTTTTATTACATGGAAATATTGACATTTGAAAATGAACAAAGTATAGAATGTGATTTAGTCATAATATGATTGAGGTTTTTAAATCCTCTGTTGGACGCTCTCAATGGTTTATTACCTCACTTTTATATATATTAGATACTTAAAAAAGCTTTGCCTTGTATCAAATATTTTGAAAGACGAAATAAATTTATTAAAAAAGTATAAATATATATTTGGGTTAGAGTGTATCTGACTAGGAAATTTGGAAACAAATATTAAAATTGATAAAAGCTAAAAGAAATTAGTAAAAAATTAACAATAAAAAGGCCAAATTTTTCTTTTCTGAAAATTGTTTTTGTGATAAAAAATTTATAAAGTATATATTGCAAGAGCATTTACTCTTTAATTTGTTTATGCAGAAATACCTTTAAATAGCAATACCTTAATTGTGGTCTGGAGATAGTCTAAGAACGTGAAGACCAAAACAGCTGAAGTTATGAGACGGGCATGTGGTTGCTATCTTAATCCGGTGAGAGAATATGTGGAATCATTAACTAGCATCTATACCATAAAGTTGTACTATATCTCTCTATTTATTCACATTGAACTCTATGAAAAAAAATATGCATTGTGGATAATATAATGTATTCCTATATGCCGCCTTATCATATTCGTATAACATGCGTGGCTGTCTTAATGCGTCCAAACGCCTCTCCGCCAGCTGCCAACTCAATACAGAAATATACATGGAGATGGAACTGAGGCAAGCCTAAAACTAGTTGGTTTGGATAAACTCTTAAACTAAATTTTAATACACAAAAAATTTAAACTAACTTTATTTAATTTTTTGTTGAATTGATTAAGAGGTTCGAATCGAAGTCTAGTTCCTCCAACTCCAAATCACATCATTTAATATTAGTTCGATCCTTACCGCGTCACTCGAACTAAAAAAATTTAACAATCATTATCATGTAATATTGTTGTCGTTACTCATCGATCATTCGATTGACAAACTTCTGACATAATGGTTGAGGTCCTTTTCGGCTAAGATAATGACATCTGGTTTATTGTTGTACTTTATAATACTATAATGCTGACTATTCTTCAAAAGATTATATTCTCTTTTTTTATGTAAGAAGTTAGTGGACCAAATGTTGCATGATCTCCTTAGATCAGAACAAGAGAAGTTTGATTGTTCAATCTCTTCTCCATAATTACTAAGCCGCGTGTTATTGCCGTACGTAATTCTTATCAATTTTGAAAATTTTGAGACTTCCATTGTTATTGGTTCATGGATTTCAAAAATCTAATGAATCCATTGTTATGGTTAAGAATTTTCAAAATCCATTCAAATCTTGCTCTATTCAAAAAGTTAGTTATTATTGATCTCAAAGTCTAACTAAATCTAGTGTTATTAGGAGATGAACTCTATTCATTTACTCATAAGACTCAAACTTTCAAAATATCATATGTAACCATAAGATTTCAAAATCCATGGTGATTAAAAACTGAAAAACAAAATAATAATTCATACATATGCACCTTCAATCTAAATTATATGTTCATTTCTTTATATACTTTTTACAGTTTTGCATATATAGTATATGTATATTATTTGATCAGTTAATTAATAAAAAAATAATAAATGTCATATGAATTACTTAACACAATATAACATTCATTTATTCATATTAGCATAAAATTTGTATATATAACTATTATTTTCTTTTAACTAAAACATGTGTTGAATCAACAACAAATATAACCATGTTATATGTAGATTAGCGTGGTTATATATTTACCTTTACAAAAAGAATGATAGAAAGGTAATACCATTTCATAAAATCTATAATAATCTTAAAAAGTTGATGATCAAATTTTATAAGTACAAGTTATATATATTTTCACAATCTACATAACTTTTAAAATCGTATCAACTCTTAAAATTCATAAACTCTATATAAATTCATCCCCAATAAACTAAGACTGAGTCTGACATAACTACCATTAGAATATAAGGTTTTACAGTAGATAACAGCTCCGGGTAAGATATTATATTGTTATGTATCAATACCAAAGCTATATATATTTTATTGATTTGCTCCGTTTTTGTTAAAACACTGAACAAGTTAGTACATTATTGGTTCAAAGAGTTATGACATAGAAATCCATATATTTCTCCGTAGGGAAATTTATTTTTGATTCTTCCTTCCCCAACCATAAATTGAATAAAGAAATTAAAAAAACTCACAGTTTTTGGACTGTCCAAATTAATAAAAGCAATCTTTACAACTTTTGAGTGAACTGTATAAAATAATAGAAAAGAGGGTAGGTGGTAGTTATAAACACCCATTAATGTCACCTAACTTAAAACCTACTATAATAATTATAGCATTGCTCTTGAAAAGTTCTATACACAAATCCTCTCTCACGCAAACTTCAAAAAAAAACAATGACCAACGTTGCAGTAATCGCCGCTATACTGATCTGGTTATCAGTTAGGCGTGTCAGGACAAATGGCTCCATCATCAGGACCTTCGGGTGCCACCAGACTGCATGACCAATCTGTTGAACATGACGGGCTGTCTTTCGTACGTTCAGGTAGGAGAGGGTGGTGGTGCAGCCAAACCGGATAAGGCTTGTGTCCGGAGCTGGCCGGCCTAGTCGAGAGCTCGCCACAATGCCTATGTTACTACTTGGCGGAGATATGGAGGCTCAGTTAGGAATCAAGATTGATAATGCAAAGGCTCTTAAGCTTCCTGGAGTTTGTGGTGTTGATACTCCCGATCCCTCACTTTGTTCACGTAAGTTTTTTTTAACTTTCACTTTCAATTTGTTTTTAACTATAGCTATACCAATGAACTTACCCATTTTATTTTCTGAAAATTTTAAATTAGATGCTAGTATGGGTAAATATATAAGACTAAAATTCAAGGAATAGAATCCAAAAGTTGAAATGTATATATCTATAAATTTTGCATGTTTATGTTGTTACTGGAACGTCTCCAAAGATGCATTATTGCCTAACTATTATGATTTTGAATTTAAATAAATCCTTAAAAAAGTTTAGTGAATTTAAGAAAACAAGGAAATGTAGCAACTGTTTAACTATATAATAGAGGAGAACTGAGAAATGATAATTTATTTGTATGATGACTCATTCATTCATACCAACACAATGGAGTTATACAAGAATGAAATAACCAACACCAATTTACTTAGAACGAAGAAAGTATTTAGGGAATTTTCCAAAATTATCACTTTCCTTGTACTACTTTTCATTTTTACCTCATTAAAGAGACATTTTCAAAAATACACTTTTTAAGTGGCAAATTTTTTAAAATTAATTAGAATCCTAAATTTTACATTCCTAAACCCTACCCCACCCTACACCATCCCTTAACTTTAAACCCTAAGTGTTTAGATTAATTAACTCAAGGGTTATAAATGTATTTTTTATTCTTAAAAAATAAAGGTAAAAGTAATTAAAATATTTTTAAAAAGTGGTATTAAGGAAAATGGATGGTATTTTTAACAATTTCCCCAAAAGTATTATTTCTGTAAATTAATAATGGTATAATTTATTTAAAACGAGCTGTACAAGTATAAGTAAAAGTACTTCAAGAAAATGTGATACTTGATTGGTAAAACTAATGATAAAGCATTAGTAGTATCCTAAAGAATGAGTATTATGCAAAATGTATGTTTTCGCTGTTGTATTTATTAAATTGATTGGTATAATAGTAAACGATCCAAAAATGGGAAATTTTCAAAATACCACTTTTCTTGTACCACTTTTCATTTTTACCATAATTAAAGAGACATTTTCAAAAATACACACTTTTTAAGGTAATTTTTTATAAAATTAATTAGAATCCTAAATTTTAAATTCTTAAACCTACCCAGCTTACACCACCCTTAACTCTAAACTAAGTCTTAGATAATTAACCAGGGTTATAAGTGTAGTTTTCTCTCTTAAAACATATATGGTAAAAGTGATTAAGGTATTTTTGAAAAGTGGTAACAAGGAAAGTGGTATTTTTGGCAATTTCTCTATAAAATTAGTATACAATATAAATTTATTTATTTCTAAAATAAATATTTATATATATTTATAATACATATAATATTAAAATTATATTTTTATTATTATATAATGTATCATATAAGTTATATATATCAAATTATATTTTGATTTCTGATGATTATTCTTTTAAACTTAAAAATTAATGTTAATCTTAGGTTTGTAATATAAATTTATTTTTTGGATATAACATAATTTTGGTATTATAAATTTAATTGAGCATGACATTATGTGTATAGAGCATGAATTATATATTCAATGCTCAAATATTATAAATTGGAGAAAAATTTGATTTTATAAATATTTTTAAAGGATTCTTACATAATAGTGATTGGATGATAATACATAATGATTTTCGTAAATACTTTGCTAGCTAATGTCTAATCATCTTAGAGCATCTCCCATCTATTTGCTATTTTTTATTTATTTATAAGCGGAAATATTTAATTTATATTTGTATAATATTATCATAAGGAAATACATTAGAGCATATTCAATCTTTATTATAGAAGTCTCTATTAAAAAACAACAAAATAAATTGGACATGGTTGTTACCGTTATAAGTTACTACTCACCGACTCGCACATTAATACTTTTGTCGGTTCCAAGAAAAAGTATCAATGTTTCAATCTTTCTTCTTGATTTTATTTTATTATTGGACGTAAAATTAATGAGAATGAAACTAGCCCACAATTTTACAAACTATAAATCTCACCACAGATTCACGCAATGTATTTTAAGAGGACGAAATTTATTTTCTTTTTCATATAAAACAATTAGTTAATGTTCGTAGTAATTTTCTTTGTAAACTGTTAATGTTCTTAGTATTTTCTTTGTAACTGTTAATGTTCTTAGTATTTCTTGTAAACTGTTAATGTTCTCGTATTTTCTTTGTAAACTGTTAATGTTCTTAACTCTACTTTTGATTTTGCGGACAATAGTGCTTGGAATTCCAGTTGGAGCACCGACAGCTATGGGCAACGAGGAAGCCTCCCCATCCTTCGCTCCACTTCAGGTAAACTTTCCACTTCATAGTTACATAATGTATGAACATTTTTTATAAAACAAAGTATGAACATTTTACTTTTAGATTATACTGAGGTTTTTTTTTAATTTAGTTACGGTTAAATAAAAAGACACGCCAACTAATACCAAATCAAATAAATATTCATATATAAATACTGGGAAAACATCAACTTCAAGATACTAATAATTAAATTTCGATAGGTGCGGTGGGATCACCACAAGGATTAGGGTCGGTCCATCGGCTAGCAGGACGAAACGATGCACCAAACACTGCACCTTCTTCTCTTTTTCTCAGTGTCATATTTATCCCCTTAGCTTTTGCACTTCATCTATTTCTGATTTCTTTTTCTTATTGGCGACACCATTATTTGTATTGCATTTTCTTATAAAAGGAGTATGGTTGCTTTGTAGGTTATTTTCCTGAATTTAATACTTTGTATGTTATGGATTAATTATCTTCATTCATCTTACTGAATAAAGATTGGTCTTAAAATTAATTGATCTCTGTTTAAATAAATAAGGCTAAATTTTCGTCTGTGCTTAAAACATGAAATTGTTTTTATATAAATTTAATTGAATAAAAATCAGATATTTTTTTATTTTTCATTATATTTGTATACCGGTTTGTTTATATTTATTTGCTTATGTTTAGTGATTAATACATTAATCTTTATTTAAGTTAAATTGTTAGATTTTACAATAATGATATGCTCAATTTGGTGAATTTTATAATTTACTATAACACTTAAATATTAAAGTTAATAAAATAAAATAGAAAAATAGCTTTTTTGCCTATTCCATTATACTATATTATAAAAACTCTTGTGATAGTACTACATCTTTAAACCTAATCGTATCAATATCTATTGTAAGTAATAACCAAACTACTCTTTTATGAAAACTCTACTTATTGCTAAAAAGTAAAAACTAATGGTATTATAAATGTAAGTATACTTTATATGATGTCTTTTTTTAATAGAATAGATGAACCTATAGAACTTGTTCGACCTTGGCCTTGGCTCGACCTGGATATACGACAATGAATGAAGGAGAAGTTATAGGTGGATAACAACAAGAACAAGTATAACAGGAGAACGAAAGCAAGAGATAAGACATTCGAACTGATCACACATTCACACGACATATCTCCTCAAACACTAGCCTAGTATTTCTTTTTTAGCTTCGATCTTGATTCATCTCTTAGACTTGCAGTTCGATATTCATCAATATAAATTTGTTCAACTCAGACATGATTACATAGTTGTTGTTAGCAAAGAAATTGGCCCAAGTTTATTTTCCTTAGTTTCCTAACATATAAACACTTTCAAAAACATAGTGTACATTATAAAACCACAAGCTTCAAGTTCTTTTCCCGTAATCAACTGATATAACAAAACGTGGACTTATATACAAACATTGGATCTCGACAAATAAATTTAAACTACTAATGTAATTTACAGTATTTTTGCTTCACCCCTTCCTAATGGACAACACACACAAATATTGAAACTTTTTTGCTCTTACCAGGAAAGTGTCTTCATGGTATTTCACTCCTACTAATGTAAAACACCTTTCCTCTTATATGCTTCTTATCTACAAGATTCCAAAGGCTTTTTTTCTTCACTCAAATCTTCTCAAATCCTTATTACTTCTATCCTTCTAACAGTTTCCTTCATGTCTTCTCTTTCATCCGGATCACTTACAAACACAAGCAGCCCCAATCCGCAGCAACTCCACCATTTGTTGCAAACGAATCAGTATCACTCGACTATCTGTGGATCAATAAGCTCTTCTTCTTTATTGCTGCGCAACTGAAGATTGCACCCATTCACTATATCGGTCCCGCCTTTACCGTTGTTAGGTACTGAGACGGGAACTTTCCAGTCATGACCTCTAGAAGGATGATTCCGAGGCAATAGACGTCTGATTTGGAGAAACTTGCTGGTTTTGACGAACTCGGGGACTTAAAAGCGAATAAAGACTGTGATGCGTTGTTTAGGTGAAGAAACGGGAGGAATGCGTAATCACTGATCAGTGGCTCATAAGTTTCGCTAATAGAACGTTACTGGATTCGAGATTTCCATGTGGAGGTCGTAGGACCGCAAACTCTTCGTGCAGTACTGCATCCCGTGTGCGACTCCTTGTATGATCTCAACCTTGTTGGCCATGTTAGCTCGGAATGATAAATCCCTCGATCTCTGAAATAAATAAAAACTTAACATTCAAAAACATATACTAGAATCTAATATTAACGCATAATATTAAAAATCTATTTTTACGTTCCTATAGCAGCATTATTTTACTAAACCATAAGCTAGATGTTTAGGCAAAAGTCTCTAGAGGATTGTTTCTTAAAAACAAAGCTAGATAAGATTTTTTGAAATGTCAAGCATGTATTTGAAATCGATTATGAGGGAAACAGTCGATCGTGTCATACTGATATTTTTAAACACTATTAACTGTTGTCATGTACAATAGTTATAAATATATTAATGTGTTAGAGGAAATACATAGCGAGATATAGTGTTGGGTTGGAGATGGTCTAAAGATGTTTATTCAAATGGAACCTTATTTTTAGTATTTTCAACAAAATCAAAGTTAATAACGAATTTGTAATTTAGAAATATATTGCATGATTCTAAAATCAAATGAGAAAACAAAACTGGCAGTACCGTGCAACGACGTAGAGCTAGGACTGCTTTTAGGCATGTATTCAGAGACGACAAGCTTCTCTTCACGACGGTAATGATAAGCCAGGTGCTAGACATCGAATTAGGATGTCGTAGTTCCAAACGTTGCATCTCAACATCGAATGCGTCACGTCCCCAGCTGTTCATATCTCTAATCCTCTTTACAACACCGACATAATACCCAGTTAGCCATCGCAGCTTATACGCCGATCGCAAGGCTGCCGTTGCATGCAGCTCATCTGCCTGCAGCGCTTCATCAGATCGATTAAACCAAAGGAACCTTCTCGTCGTTCACCATTATAATGTCTCCATGCTGCTGACATTCTCCTCCTCCGCCATCATGATGAGTTGAACTTTCTTAGAGGAACCGTCCGCCTTGTCTTGTTGATCTCAATAGCTTTCTGTACGAGTCTGGTACACGTACTTCCATGCTATGATGTCACTGTCCTTGCGAGCATGCGTGAACTCGCTGTCTCTTCTGCTCCATCTAGCTATAATCGCAACAAAACCAAGAATAATCATTTGAAGAAACAATATCAGCATAAACACACGGCTTTTCCTGTGACCCCTCTCCTGATGATGTGTGTTGTTTATCGACGTCGCATTCGATATTGTCATGCTGCCACAAGCTTCTGGTTCCCTGTGGAAGTTCATCTGTAGGTTCTTCTTTCTGATATGCCTCTTCTGGGATCTTCCGCTCCAGTTATTATTCGAGATGATCTAGAGATTCATAATCGGTGTTGCCATCTGTAAGCGCGGGTATCTCACCTAGGAGAGCTGTTCCTTGCAAGTGAAGCTCTCTAGGCCGCGAGTTGCATCACAGAGGTAGGGATCCTCAGGTGAAACGTTGTTATCGAACACACGCTTGATCTGAGGAGTATCCTTGAAGAAATTCATCAGCGATCTCTCTGAAAAGTATGTTGTTGATACAAGAGGCGATTTCAGATGAAGCTTGAAGAAAGGAGGGAGCGAACCAGAGAGAAAGTTATTGTCGAGCCTGATTGTCCTTAGGTTTGGTAGATCTTGTAGATCCTCGACGTTGATGGTCCCAGAGAGACCGGAGTTTTGTGACATGAATGCCTGAGACTGTTTCACCCTTTTGGCAATATATCCCAAACCATTTGCCGTTGGATGGATCGGTTCCAGTTCGCCATGAGTTCAGGTCCCCTTTGGTTTATATTCACTGAGCTTTTGAACCGCATGAGGGGCTCAGACTCGCTGACGTGTTGCAAAGAAGGGGTGAAGGAGAAACAGAGGAGGAGGAGGAGGCAGAGAAACAGAACAGCAGTCATGGGTAAAAGACAAGATTAGGAGCTGCTGTTCTTGTTGTTGTTAATGATGATGATGTATGGTTTTGTCTCTTCGTCTATGAATGTGTTTTGCTTTTGTTTTTGTTCAAAAGTTTGGACATAGTTTTTGTGGGCTCAAAGGAAAAGGAGACATTTTTTCTTGTCTTTGGAGAGAGTTAGCTTGCAAAGTTTAGGCTTGCTCTTGCCAAAATAGCTTTTTATTATTCCAAAATTAAGAATTGCTTTTCTTTTAGTTAAAAGGAATCATATAAGAATTGATTACTTTTTGTCATATAAAGGTTACAGGATAAACAGAGAAGAGAGTAATCGTTGAAATGCTGGGTATAATAACATTTACATGAATCATGAACAATCTAATTCCTGGAGGCTGCCACTGTTGTTACTATTGATTGTCTTCAATCATCATTCCTTTCAAACTCTTTGCCAACCCAAATAGCAGTTTCTCTAGGCGACACTTTGTTCTTCCCAAAGGGCTGCAAACACGATGGCTAGCTCTTCGAGCCTACTCTGTTCCAACAAATCCGCAGAATAGCTCCAAGAGACCATTCAAGCGCCTCTGCTCTCTGTCTGAACGACTTGATGTCCAAGCGTCTCTTTCACAGCCGCAACCGGAGGAGTTGTTTCCTCTTCAGGCATGAACGAGTTTGGTCTTGTCTCAGGTGGTGAAGAATCAGTGCATGAGTTAAAGCTCTTGGTTTCTTGAGTAATTAGTGACCAGGTCCGTCTTCAGGAGCGCTCTGAGTTGGGGATGGATTCAGAAGGAGTGGCTACTTTCTAACTTCAAGTTGTTCATCTCTCACAACGTTTATGAGTTTCCCAACGTCAAGGTTCTGGACACGCAAGTTCAAGCACTTTCCATGACGGCTGGTCACTCTCTACACGGCGAAACTGCTGTGCCGATAACATGTACGACATCATCTGCACACCGGATGAAGATGGGAAGTATTGTTTCTCAAGAGCTGAGTTGGTTGTTTGTGTCACTCACTTGTGGGGAGAGGTTCAGCGTGCAAAGGCATTGTTTGCCTGATTGATCATCACCGTGTCGTCTTGTGACGCACTTGCTCATAGCTTTGTAACGTTACAGGGCTACTACTACTACTCTCTTTTGGGCATAGTAGGTTCTGGCTGGTGATCAGGAACAGTGTCGGGTATTTCATCAAGCCGCATACTAGTGCTGCTGATCATCATCATCTCTCTGAAGACGAATATTCACTGTGACATGATGGTACGTGGTCAGTATGTTGTGTCATGTCGATATACTAGGTGTTGGAAGCATCATCACAGAGCTCAAAATGCCTGCATGGACAAGGAAGATGAAGAATAGAGTTACTGCTTTCACTCTGCATCCTCTTTGGAAGATCCGCCAGAGATTCTCTTAGGCTCATGATGAGAGTTGGCTTCATGCTCTGATGGATACAGCTTCATGGTTTCGCCTTTATCTGTTACTAATTGCCCTGTCAGAGGACATTCTCTGTGGTAAAGGTAGGAGGTGTTCTTGTCTTCGCTTAGCTGACACATTGCCTCTTCTGTTTAGGCTTGAGTTTATGAGAAGAGTCAATCCATGGCATCTGCAAGATGAATCATACTCATGGATGAAATATTACTATACTTGGAAACTGGTAGAGAGTGATTGTGCATGCGTAGTGCAGAGAGACTACATGTTACTGGATGATGATGCTTTGGTGGTATTGATCCTATATGTTCCTTGCGGAATCAGAGGCGATCTTTGATGGTGTACATGAGTTAGTCTTGAGCTATGTGCAATGTCACTGAGTAGGAATCTTTGAAACAGTTTTCGGTGTTATTCTTACTGTGTTGTTGCTTCATCTAGCTTTCTCTTCTTTCAAAACCATCATGAATGTTTCTAATAGTTTTTGGTTGAACAATGTCTGCTCGCTGGTCACTCTGTGACGGTCGGGCCTTTAAGAATCCCATGGCTATCTGTTTTAGTTGTCTTGACATTTCGGTTTTGTTGTTGTGCACATGGTCGAAAATCTCGTTCTTCATCAACAACAACCAAGGTGTATCGTCTCAGTGATTTAGTACGTTATTTTTGTCAAGTCACGTACATATTATCTCTTTCACTTGAACTATTGCTGTTTTGGCTTTCAGCCATACTCCTCTCCGGCCCTCACGAGAATGAGAGGCTTTTCTGCATGAGAGATGCTGCGGAGATGGCTGGACGGGTACTGCTTCAACATATGGCATGGCAAATAAGGATGCTTCAAAATCTCTGAGGCCTAACAAAGGAGAAGAAAAGATAAATATTCACTTCGCTGGGGTGCAGACCCTTAAGCAGATAAGTTTTCTGGTCCTAGAAGAAAAATTCATACGGTTGGCGCGAGTACTCGGTTTTTTCCCTTAGCATCCCTTGATCAGTGCTTTTTCTGCAAATCTCAAAACAAATAAATTAAGCGAGAGAAAATGTTCTGTTTTAAAACATATTGTTGTTATTGTATGCGGTTGGCTATGTTATTGTATGAGAGTAAGATTATACGTCTTCAGACTAGAAATGAAACATGCATTACAACGATGGTGAGTGAGCATGGAAGGCTTCAATCGGAATGACGCAAATTGTTGCATTAGGTGGCATGATTGAACTCCTGTCCGTGCTTTCATCAAGGCCCGCTGCCTATACTCTCTGATACCAACTAGTAGCAACTACCAGTGTGCAAATCAAGTGCCGATAACAGCCTATAGAACAGAGATAGAATGCTGGTACGTGACTACACACGAGAGTGGGCTATCTAAACTAGTTCTTCTTAAGCATTTCTTGCGTCTCTATCTTGAGAGACACTAGACCTTCTCGGAGACCATGGGAAGAAATGAATAACTTGAGCAAAGCTTTGCAAAGACGCAGTGTCGACACGCAGCTCACCATGCTCATATATACAACTAACTGTTCACAACATACAGTGCCTTAGCATCAGTCACAATTACAAGATTTGTTAAGCGATAAGCAAGAGGATAGGTTATGATCCATAGATACGCTAGAGACTCATATATCTGATCCTTTAAACAGCCATAATGTGGATATCTAGCTATGCAGTTCCGGGGCATCATTTTTCTGTAGTTTCGGATGTCCCAACAACCTACATATAAAAAACGCCATGAGTCATAAACACCAAAGTCTTTGTCACACTAGTATCAGTTCTGAAGCTTGAAAACAATCCTAAGAATATTCATTACAAAGATTATGGTGTTCCATCCCCTAACCAGTTAGCAAGAGAGAAAGAATATATAAAGCCATGACTGTCATAAATCTTGGTAAGGATAGGCAACAGATATCTTATTAATGTATCAAATTTGTTAATATAACTCATTTCAAATGCGCTGAATTGTCAATGTGTGATAAAGTACAAGCAGTATGCTTATAGAACCGCAACTATAACATACCGAGGAAGTTAGGTCATCCGCCTTCAACGTTTAGCCAGACCAAAGTCCCCTGAATATAAAAAAAAACAGAAGGTGAAACACATTTCTCATAATACGCCAATATTTTGAGGTCATACTGAATGCATCACAAAGCTAAGCTTACCAGGCGGACGTCATCTTTTGTAAGGAAGATGTTGGAACACTGAAAGAGCAGAATTTACAAATAAGTCCACAAGAGAATATAAGCATATGACAGAATGATTTGGACCACTAGCATTGCTATTTTTAACCTTTAGATCACGATGTAGAACATAGTTAGAATGAAGATACTCAACCGCTAACAACAATTGAGTAAACCACTTGCAGAGTTTCTGCAAACAAACAAAAATCAGTATTAGTACTAACCATTCACTAAACCATGTTTATTAGTAAGGTTTCATGTGAAAAAGAAAGTCAGATTACCTCCTCAGGAAAATACACACATTTGACTTTTTCATCACGCTCAGCCCTGCAAAAACACATTAGACCAACTCTTTTGACTTTTGTGACCTAAGGGTAACCCTTAACTAAACAAATCTTTTGAGAAAGTAAAGACTCACATATCTCCCCCTTCACAGTATCCAGTGACAATACAAACATAACAACCCTGCATTACCAAATCTAGCTTGGTTATAAAAAACACAAATCTAGTTCTTGTAATTGATTAACTTACTTTCTCAACCCAAGCTTCTTTATACTCCACAATGTAAGGTGCTGACCTTCGCAATCAAAGCCATCTGATAAAAAAAAAACTCACCAATGATGTAAGAGAAAAGAAATGGTGTTAGAATCTGGAAAAAAAAGATTGTTAGAACATATTTACTTCTTGATGAGCAGATTTGCGGCAACGTTCCGTTTGCCTAGCTAATCTAATCTTCTCAGAACATACCTAGAAGAAAAAAAAACGCCAATTATCATAATGGAGAAGATAGATTGATTGGAGAATTTTGAAGAAATCAAAATCATATTATACTTCTTTTTCTCGGCCTTGTGATGAACTAGAATAGCTGCGCCAAACGCACCACGCCCGATCTGCTCCATGATCTCGTACTGATCCATCCGCGACTCCATTTGCCTTGGTACCCCAACTAACAACGATACTTGAGCTTATGATTTTCAAAAAAAGAAAAAACTTGCTTCTCTTCAACGTAATCTTTAGCAGCAGCACTGACCTACACGCTTCGTATTCCCCGAATATTCGAAACCGCTCTCGATTCAAATTTCAGATCCAGACAGTTTTTTTTATATGAGACTTGAATGAGAAAACAGAAAGTCATTAACATGAGAGAAGAGGAACTGTGACTCTCTTCTCTAGTCCTTTTTTCTTCTGTGTGTTAATTTTAGTTGCACAGTACGAATCTGGACAGGGAATCTGATGCGAAGTTGGTTTCTGGAAGGGAATTTTTTTTTTTTTTTTGAAATTGGTGAGTAGTTAAAGTAATTAACCAACGTGTTCTACAACTAATTGAATTTATTTATTACACAACTAAGATTAGCTAGAAAGATCCAGTTTAAAGATTGTGAATATGTTAAGGGAATCATATTAGTAGTGGGTATGATTTATACGTAAAAAATAGGAGATATTGTAATGCTAAAAAGCATAAAGAAGACATCCTTATTATCTGATTTTTTTTTTCCAAAAATAGGATAAATATTTAATAAAATCTATTACCCCTAAATCTACCTGTAAAAAGATTTTATTTTTTTAAAAAGAAAATCTAGAAAGTCTTGTTATTATATATGTGACATTTAAGTATTTTATGGTATT